>OOFC01021016.1:0-12509 GCA_900323345.1 Pseudochromis fuscus
AAGTGCACCAGCAAACAAGTTCAGTTCAGTTCAGATGTGTGTGTTGTGCAGTCTAATACCTGAAGGTACAAATGATTTGTTGAACCGTTCAGTTTTGCAACGCAGTGGGAGGAGCCTATTGCTACGGTTACTCCTCTGGACTTCCACTGTGTCATGTAGAGGATGTCTGGTGTTACTCAGGATGCTCTGCATCAGAACCATCATCCTCCTCTCCAACACTGCCCCCACAGAGTCCACCTCCCTCCCCATCACAGACACACATTTGTGGATTGGTTTGTCCAGCCGAGTCCTATCCCGTGTGGTCATACTGCCACCCCAACAGACAACCCTGAAGAAGACAGTACTCGCTACAACAGACTGATAAAAGATATACAGCATATCACTGCTCACTTCAAATGCCCTGAGTCTCTTCAAGAAATACAGTCTGCTTTGTCCTTTCTTATACACACTCCGAGCTTGTACTGACCAGTCCAGCTTGTGATCGAGGTGTACCCCCAGATATTTATAAGAGTGAACAACCTCGATGTCCGCTTCATTAATTGTGACTGGTTGATGGAAGGGTACAGAGTGCTTCTTACCAAAGTCAATGATCAGTTCCTTGGTTTTTGTTGTATTGAGGATGAGACCATTGTCCCTGCTCCAGATGGTAAATTGTGCAATAAGTTCTCTGTACTCACGCTCATCTAGCAACAATAGCGGTGTGGTCAGAGTACTTCTGGACGTGACACGCTGCAGATCTGTATACAAAGTCAGCGGTGTAGAGTGTGAACAGAAAGGGTGACAGCACAGTGCCCTGCGGTGCTCCTGTGTTTGTCACCAAAGTTTCTCAGAAGCAGTTTCCCAGCCGAACGTACTGTGACCACTGTGTTAGATAGTTGTGGATCCACTCCCATCTTCTCCAGTTTCACCTTAAGCAGTTGAGGCTGGATGGTATTAAAAGCAAAAATCAAAAAACATGAGCCTCACATATCCCACTGCTCCCTCCAGGAAGGAAAGAGACCGGTGGAGCAGATAGAGCACCGCGTCATCCACCATCATCGTCCACTCTATACATTGTGCGTACAGAAGTCTGATTCATTCATATTTCAAAGTGTCTTGAAAAGACACATCAGTGATCCACACTGTTGCACTGGGTCCTATTCTCATTCATTGATACAAACACTCAACAAATACACAGCCCTGTCTCTGGAGACACTCACTAGAGCATCAATTGTGAATTAATCGTTACTGATTATAGTCTGGGAAAGGAAGAGCAGGGTCTATATGTCACGAAGGACATCATAAGGTGGGTCTGTCATGCTTTATGTTGTGCTGTGCAGGAACTGATCAACCTGGTCCTGGCATCTTAGATTCTGGGACTTTTTAACTTCACAACTCCAAGAATAATTCAACCAGAGATCAGTTCCTGGAATCTTTGGAAACAAAACAGAGTTTTGAAATCATAATCTCAAAGACTTTAATTGATATTCTTCATCACAGTTTATTCACATCAGTAGATTACATAGTACAATGTTTATTTATGAAGTGATTTCACATGAAGTTAAATAAGGAGGCAAAGTCTAAATCAAGTTTGTTTCTATGGAGATGACACAGTGCTTTATCTCTCATTTCACCCCACCAGTAACAATGAATAGCTCCCGGGGAACGTCTAAGTGAAGTCTAGACCCAGCGGTGAGTGACTCCTCTTGTCTTTATTTGTCTGGATTAAGCTGAAGGAAATCATTTCTCACCATACTTAAGATCCTCTACGGTCCATTCTGTCCCAACAACATGTAAACCTTCCTGTTTACATTCATCACATCTGGCCCGGACTACTGTGGGTTATTGGACCCGTGTTGAAGCAAACCTTTCCAAGCTTTAGTTACTCATTAGTCATTGTGTGCATCAGCATTGTTATCTATGTATAACCTCAATCGTAGCTTCATTACACTCACTACCCAAGTAATTTGAGGGGTAATTATAATTTTGCATTGAAAGCCTCATTCTGAAATGATTTGGGTTTTTTTCCCCCCGTTAACTCTGTTATAAAAGTTATGATGCAAATTACATTTACATTTAGCTGGTGGGTTGTTTTAAGCATTTTGTCAAGATTTACATCCTTTATGGGAGCCAAAGCACTTGGAGCTGAGAGCCACTGATGGAGGAAATGTGGCTGCTAAATGTTCATCTAGAGCTGAGAAAAAGGTCTCCAGTAAATCTGGACACAGGGATAGCATGGGGTCTTTGCATGGGTTTTAAAATAAGGTCATGAGGGAAATTATTTTAGTTTGCTGTAGCTACAAGCTGTATGCAGTTAACCAGTTGCAACAACCGTACATAAAGGTTTGTTTTCTGGCACAAAACAGAGTTTGAGTCCACGGTGTCGGGTTTTGTATGTGAAACTCCAGCAGTGCTCTTCACATCTGCACCATGTTATCTATCTGGTTCACCACTTGTGTCGATTAAGTCATTTGTGATACACTGTATGTTCTCACATTTAAAGTAATAGATGGAATCAGCAGGGGAGTCCGTCATCTGCTGATAACAAGGAAATAGTTTGTGATTGAACCTGATTCCTCGTATTTCGCTGCAAAGCAAATTAATCTTCACAAGTCATTAGGTCTCAGATTTAGCCTTTCAAAACTTGTTTTTTCCTAGATTAGGGAATAATTATCCCAGCAGGGTGAGACATTTCCATCTGTTGTCAGTGGTTTTCAGATTCAAAACAATTTTGTAATAGTTGTGCAGGTGGATTATTGAAACTTATTTTTTGTTCTGTTTTGTTCTGCATTTTATGCTAATTCAAACAAAGCGAGCCCATGGGTTTCAATAATTTATGTTGGTATTATTTTGAATTACATAATCTTGATTAAACATTAATTAGAACAGCTCAGGATTAATTTTGGCAGAAACAGCCGTGATGTATGCAAAGATGGTGAATATGCAAAATGTAGTCCCATGTAGTCACATTTAAATGAAAATGAAATATTAGCACCTTGACTCAGCTTGAATTTGATGCCACTATAGAAAGACCTTTAACACATAGTTATACAAAAAAACTAAAGCTTGGGCACTAAAATGCGTCACCCGAACCCAACACATCAAACAAGTCAAACAATGTCATCATATTTAATATTTTGTAAAAGTCCTGTTTATTGAGTCTTGGTTTTAGTAGATTTGTTATATCTTCTCTGGTGATGCTCTTAGATCTTTGCTACAGACACCTTCAGCTCTTGCTTGTTAAAAGAGGTCTTCATAGGTCCCAAATCTCAGTCCCAACCTTAAACTGGCCGATGGACAACCCACCAAACCCGCCACAACCTGAGGATAACAAGACCCGATCCACAATGTAACTGACCTGAACACACCCCAACAGACACACAACACAAATACCAGAAGCAGCAGCTTGCAGCACTTAGTTGTGATCCAATCACAAAAAACACATTTTTAAAGGAAACTGAAAGTTCTGTTTTTACCTTATACATCAACAATAAAATGAAAGTAGATGATACCATGTGGGCTCGGGTCTGAGTAGATCCACTTAGAAACATGTTCGACACATCAGATAGTGGAACAGGATCCTCACAGGACCAGATTAGACTGAGCAGAATTTGGACCCAGGTCAGCTGGAGTAACAGGGTGTTTGAGAGGTGGACTCCAGGTCAGTCAGACCGACATCAGCTTACTCTGCCAGTGCAGGACTTTCAGCCTCTTTGTGCTTTGATTGTACGTTTAGAAATGATGTTCAGGTGAATCATAAAGTGCTTTCAGTTGTTTTTAAAGTATTTGTACAAATGAGAGCATTCAACACACTCCTGTATACCTCTGCATTCATCCTGTAGCTTCCATCAACAGTGAAAATAGAAGAACCTCCATGTTTGACACATGAGGACTTAACCACTTCCTGTTGTGATGTGGTCTGCTGGCGGGTCTCTCTGCTTCTAACATCAGGAGTTTGAATATTGTGAAGAATTCTCTGGTGTTCAGCTCATGAGGTCATTTCTTGACGGTTAACCAGAAAACATGGTTGCCAACATCTTAGACAGCATTCTCGTAAAGGAGTTCATGAGCTGTGTTTCAATGCAAGTTAAACCTTTGGTGATCACAGCTGAAGACAAAAAAAACTCTCTTTTTAGTAACAGCTCAGTCACACTGAAGCACACACATGATAAACATACAGTTCTTACTGAACTGCAGAACTTCTCACACGTCTCTGTTGCATCTTGCTTGAACCAGCTTGCAGTGGACGGAGAGCTCCATCTGGATCCATATACTGTAATTACTCCAATAACAGTCAATCAAATGCTGGCTTACTGGTATTTCTTGGTGCAGCAGTCACAAACTACAAAAGCACTCTGAGAGCGTAGACCTCCACCAAGCACAACATCTCCTTCATACTGTGACTTCCACCAAAGATATTACTAGTATTAGTCTTGTGTTTATTTATATCAATATTAGCTCCACAGCGTTGTGGCTGTTTAAAGATGTCTGTTGCATGTTTCTAGCTTCATTTGTTTTTTTTTATGATTCAAGTTTCAAACACTGAATTTTTCATATTCTGGATCATATTATCTGAAATTATTCCTTTATCCAGATCAATCTTTGATATATTGTAGACCATGTTAGAAACTTGTCCTGTATTTTTTTTCAAAGTGTCTTGACCATTTTTGGTGGAGTCATCTGCAGAAATGTTGCATATGGTCCTATCTCCCAATGTTAAAGAATCCTTCAAACAATTCCTGGATCCAGACGGTGATCCAGATCACTTCCAAAACCTAATCATTTGTTCCTTATCCCCATCTGGACAATCCCTGGAAATGTCATCAAAATCCGTCTGTAACTTTTAGAGTTATTTTGAAAACCAACAAACAGACAAACCTCGGCAAAAACATAACCTCCTTGGTGGAGGTTATAATAAAAGGTCCCCAAATATGGAGTAAGAGAAAAACAGGCGTCAATAAACTGACATATGGTGTACATGAAAATATTTCTTTCCACTCACATGCAAGTTGTGGGCTTTTATTTTGAAATGGTAAGCTAAAGTAAGATAAGAAACAGTATGATAAGGTGCTTTATTAACCTTCAGAGGGAAATTAGGCCATTCAAAAGTCAGTATTATTTTATATTTACTGTATCTAAGATCTATCTAAGACAAATTGTGTATGGATGAGTACAATGGAATATTGCTTGGATTACTCGACGCAGTAAAGTGCCAAAACAAGCAGTGTTCAAGGAAAAAAAAAAAAAACACTTAAAAAGGCAGCACATTTTTTGTGACTCTTTGGTTTGACATGGTTCCATAAAAAAGTAGAAACAACAGATACACTCCATCGAGCACGCATACATACTGCTGTAATTCATCCAGACATGTACTATCCAATATTTCTGTGCCTGCTGCGTGTCACAGCGACTTGGCGGCCTTGGTCTACAATGAAGACAAATTCTTCAGGCTTCAGTGGCCCCTGCCAGCAGACAGCGTGGCACAGCAGCAAAAACAGTACACTCAGCAACAACCTTCAATCCACACTTATGCAGGCAGTATGGAGGCGAATCAAGACATCTGTTTGCGTGACGTGTGTTTACGCATGAAGACGTGAGGGAGTTTGACAAACGAGATCATGGGGAAAAAGGAGGTGTATAAGAGTGGATCCTCACGGCTGAACTTTGTCATTGATGACAGAATCCAATCACTTTTCTACCACCTTCCTTAACCTCTGTCGTAACTCCATCTCTTTTCCACAAAAATTAAGAGATTGTGGACTGCTGCTTACCTATAATGACTAACAACCCATCAACAGCGCCCCGTACAATACAACACCACTCTATATGAAGTGAATGCTATCCTCCTCCACATCTCTCCCTGGGGCTCTGTGATAAGAGGTAATTGCTTCTTTGCTTATCTGAGGCCTGAGATTAGCAGGGAGGTGTGGTCCTGAGCCCTCCTCCCCTGGACAAGAAGTGAAACCAGATAACTTTGCATTGGGGACAGGAGAGGCAGCACGAGCAAATAGACAAGGAGAGATGTGATCAGATACAACATGAAAGTATGAAACTCAAGGAGCTGGGTGATTAATCTCAAAAATATCATTTCTATCTAAGGCCTTGGAAAATGTTTATCCCCTTCATAGATTGATAGAACACTTTGGAGAAACTCCAGTCAGATATCAGGATGAATCGTGACATCAGGTCCACTAAGGGTAAATGAATGAGACTGAGAACGATACCATTTTAATGTTGTTGGGTCTTTCTCCTGCGGTGTTTCTGTGGGACCATTAGAAACAGTCATTCATGGTAAATCACTTTACATTACGGTTCGACTAGAGCGTAGGTTTGTGTTTGGACAGTCGGGGTATTTGACTATTTGAGGGAAGTTGTTTAATACTTTTGTTATGAACATAGATGGTTTGTAGAATGGATGAAGCTAGCTAGTGATGGTGAGGAGTCACATTTTGAAGTCAGGAGTTTTTGGGAGGAGTGAGGTGGTGTGTCTGACTCTTGACCTCGAGGACACTATCCACTGTGTATGAGACTCAAGTTAGAGTCTGGTCACATTGAAGCCAGACCTGTCAATCAAATTGACCATGGCCTGAAATGTTTCTATTTCTGAAGGCAAATATCTACTTAATTTTTATTTTTATTTTTTTTCAGATATACCACCACTGACAAGAGAGTTGACTCTGCCAATGACATCAGATAAATCAGAAAAAAATATATTGGTATTTTGATAAAAAATGGAACCAACATCTAGTGGTCATAAGTGGGATTGTACTTTTTTTTGCACTTGTTGCTTTGTGCATTTCTGGACCATTATTCATTCACACTCAGTCATACCAGTGGCAGTAAGCTAGCTTAGCCACAGCTGTCCTGGGACAGACTGATGGAGGTGTGGCTACAGCCCCTCTGACCGCCACCAGACCATTCAACAGTCATACAGGGTAAGGTGAGTAAAGTGTCTTTCCCAAGGACACACCGACAACGACTGGTAAGAGTGGGAATCGAACCACAGGCCTTTCGGTTGGTAGACAGCTGCTCTACCACTGAACCACCCATGGCTGGTCTGATCGCTCCAACAGGTCCTTGCAGCTCCCAGTTCTGCTGTCTTATCCAAATACAGAGACTACTTGCAGAAAAAACAAAACTAAATGGCAACAGCAAAATGCTAAACTCCTGGGCCGTTTCTCAATTCCTAGTCTGCAGACTCTGTACTCATGGACTCAGAGGAACGGACTTGCGGGTATGGACTCTGAGTACAGACTGTGCTAGTGCACAAGCACGGACTCCGTACTCTCACCACATTGGGACAATGCAAACTTATGTGATGTCACAGCTGGAGGTGCGCAACAGTAGAGTAGGAGCGTGTAAAATAATGTATCAACCATGACGAATATTTACAGTTTCATACTTGACTGCATAAAGAAATAAAGATGTAAATAAAAAGTAAAATAAAAGTAGTATTGAGTGCATGTTCATGTTTTGTTTAATACATTTTGGCTATGTGAAAGCACAAAAAAAAGTTAAAAAGAAAAATGGCCCGATCCCTATAAATATTTTACTCCCCAAAATTAACATTGCATGTTTGGATTTGAAGAGGCTCTTAATTTTAATGAGCATTTTTACAAATGTGCTGCGGTTCGATCTCCTCCGTCATCTTTGAAATGTTCCGCGTGACCTGCAGTGCATGCTGGGTAATATACCTGGCTGAGTCCACACGAGTCTCCTCTGATGCATGCTTGTAAAAGAGGGCGGAGCGAGTCCAATATCCGGGGACTTGCAGCGGACTCTCTGAGGAACCGACTCTGAATTGGAACTGGACTGGGGCCGCACGTGATGACGTTTTACGAGTCCACGAGTCCGCATGAGTGCACAGATTGAGAAACGACCCTGATTTGAAAGCTCTAGTCCACAAACCAATGGATGAAAGCACAATGGATACATCCATCTACAGTCTGTGGTTTGTCCCTGGTCTCTCTTCTACTTTCCTGATGGCTGCATGAAATTCCCTGTGTGTGACGTCCTTCGTGTTTTTGGTTTGTATTTCAGCCAAAATCTATGTGATATTGAGTTGAACTTGTTAAGACACTGCAGTGCCATTTGTTACATCTTTAATTACACTTGTTTCATTAACATTCACTTTCACTTCTTTTACCAGCCTGTCTCAGGGTTGTGGTTTGGCCCCTTCTGTCTGTAATCCCACTAGAATCTATAAATTCAATCTTACACAGCCGCATGTTTCATGTTGGCTGAAGGAGGAGGAATAAAAAGAAACTGCAGCCAAATAAAAAGATTAGAAAAAGAGAACAAAATAAGAGTTGCTGAGTAAAGTAAACAGCGATGTACTATCAGGGTTTACTGCTTACTCAAGACGGCAAAAACAATTTTATAATGTTGTGCTTCAAGCCTTTTCTCCCCGTGTATGAGGGCCTCTTTCTTTTCATCCTTTTTTGTTTCTTAGCCACTCAGTGTATTTGCATCCTGTAATTATGTGATACTTTGCATTGTTGCAGGATTGAAATTGCAAAACCACGCAAAAGGGATTAATGCTTGCATTGGATGTGATGGGAAATCCAGCATTACCAGCTCTTTTCAGGGTTGAACCCACCTCCTGGTCACTGCCAACACAACCAACCCCTGATGGCTGAGGGACCGTGTCATGTGACATGTGGATATACAAAGAAAAAAGATTTTGGTCCTTTGTGATGAATCCATGGCACTTTTAGCCAAGTCTTCAAGACCTCTGTAATAAATAATGTTTATTGAACAAAATTTTAAACTTTCATCAAGTTTTCATTAAGTTTGCACAGAGGAATAATCACCCTGGATGTCTCTGTATGCCAGACGATACCTGCAGCTTTGAAATTGCCAGCTCCTGTGAATGAGGAGAACAGGCCTGTGCAATTATCAATCTAATTATACTTTGCCAAGACAGGAAATAAAAGGACAGAGAAGGAGAGCACAGGGGGAGAGAGGGAGAGAGGGAAGAATAAATAGATCAACAGAGACAGATAAATGTGAACATTATTTGTCAGCATGAAATGGGCTCTTTTTGCTGTTGCCTGTGCCTCCGTCTCATTTAGCTGCAGTGCTGAGGACAGTGCTGTAATGACCTGTAAAGAGGTTCATATAATAGAGACTTCATCACAGCTCATTTCACATCTCCAGCTCTTTGTTTCTGTATTCAAACTACTGAGATACAAGTAAATACACCACTGCTGCACTGATACCATTTACTTTGCATTTTGTAAGGTCACACACACATACACACACACTGTTTATCAATTAATTGAATGTCCTCAAAATGTAAAGAGAGAATATATATGTTTAGAAAGATATATAACTGTTATGTTTTTACCTGTAAATGTATTTTTCTCTGACATTTTTTTCCTGAATTTATTTAATGACCAATCCCAATTACATGTACACCCCCCAAAAAAGATTTGTGTAAAATAAACAGTGTTTTCTGTATTTGTTTGATTGCTTTATTTTTTGTGCTTTCATTTCTGTTTCTGAAAGATTTAATTTTCCATTTTTTTAAATTGTATGTTTATTGATTGATTTTCTAAATGTATTAATTTATATATTTTAATAAAGCCTTTTAAAAACTATGGAAACCCTATGTCATCACAAGTAATTTACAGACATTAAGATGTGGGCAGAAAATAAAATATAAATTAATACATTTAAATTGTTAAAGTTGTACAATAAAAACTGAGAAATGTTTTCCATGTTTTACCTTTAGATATTTTCAAGTTAATTTTATATATGTATTAATAAATAAAAACTACTACAGATGTTAAATGCACAATTAACAACAAATATTTTCATTTTATTGTGCATACTTATTTATGTATTTTCTATAAGTGTTCAGTTTAAAGTTGGACTGTGTCATTTGAAAATAAAGAAAAGTAATTTTATAATTCACATGAATGAATAAGGACTTCTGCTTAATTGGTCTCTTTATCTTTACTAATTCAAAGCAGTTAGAAACAACAGCATAAAAATCAATGTGCTATTATCCTGTAGTTCCCACATGTGGCCACAGGGGTCCCTGTTCAGCAATTTACTCAATCTGGCTTTGGGCCAGACAGGCTTATAAATCACACTCTCACATGACCAAAGTTTCCCAGAGCGCATCAACACACACTCACTCAGCTGCTGTAGTATTCAGAACATGTGCGCACACACACACACACACACACACACATGCTTCCTATGCACACACAGAAAACAGGCTTTGCTTTTTGAAATTCAAGAGGAGATCACAAAGCGAATCACAATGAGGTGCGTTGGTGCACAAATCACTAAGAGCTTTGGGCTGTAATAGTCACAGTGTTACTGGTTTAAAAATGATAATTACTCACCGTTGGTAACCTGAGCATAATGCACACAAACGCCCGCACACAGGAGCAGAGAGAAGACTTGATAAAGCAATCTAAACCTGAGTCAGATGCTGAGAGGGGTTGTTAGTCAGCAGACTGGGGAGATTTATGTTGCAGGAAAAAGGACTAAGAGCCACCTACATGCAGGCCTTGTAAGCACGGCATTGGTATGCAGCGACTGGTGGCGACCCAAATTAAAAAGGAATGTATTACACAGGATTTTACACTTGGTTGACCAGGCTGGAGAAAACTCATCAATCCACAGAGTAAGAGATAACTCCAAAGGGAGGGCGGTGGGGTGTGGATGTGGTTGGGTGGAGGGCTCCTTGTTCCTATTTTCTGACCTTCTGAAAAACACTGCAAACAAATCCAATGAGACACAGTTATTTCTGCATCAATTTGACTCTGAAATGCTCAATAAACATATCCAGTCATGTCACATGGTTCTCTATGTACAACTACTGTAGCCTTTGTGAAGCCCAGAGAAGGTTTAATCCTCATCCCACTGAATGATTTTTCTTTAATGCACAGTCCCAGGCCCACAGAACCATACGGAGATAAACCAAGCCGACAAACTGCTTCAAGCCTATTGTGCAATCGAAACTGAAAGTTATACAAAAACGTGTCGTCGTGTTAGCACAGATGGAAATGACGGAGACGACTAATTATTGCCGGTCATGGCGGGTTAACGATTAAAATGTTTTGTTTGTTGGGACAAGCTCCAAGTGAAAATTAACAAGTTTCAAGTCAAGACGGACTCAGTACTTGTGCTGAGCCAAGGACCTCTCTTGAACTGGAACAGATCCTTGATGTGTTGGACTGGACTTACTTGTGTTTAACAAGCAACAACCTCCAGGCTGAAAAATGAAGCTAATACCAAGAAGACAAAACTGTATTTCCTCGAATTCCCACAATTGCTTGCTCCAAATTTTATCCCTCAAGACCCCATATTTAAATTCCCAACTTTCCAGCAGCCTGGTACAAAAAGCTGTTTTGGTATCTGTGGGTAATTTTCCTGCAACTGTACAGAGCAAATCTGCATAGAATTTCCAGAGTATCTAACTTTTGTATCTTGATGTATTTGCAGCAAAAACAGGAGATGTATCCAGACACAACTTTTGGAGAAACATGACACCATAGCTAGCTAGCTACTGTTACTAGCCAACAGTACCACATAGTGTAAGCTGGAAAAGGTGCCACACACTACATGAAACTATAAAGTATGAAAGCAATATTGTGCAAACCATGAGATGTGACGGTGCAGTCTGTATTTTCATAATGAAACATGGTTTAACAAACAGCCGTCGCAGCACATGGTTGTAATATCATTAGAACTAAGAGCTGAAATCCAAAGTACAGCAGTGCAGTCACTGAGTGGGTGAAACATTATTTCATCAAATCATCAAGTCCTCCAGCCTACATGGTCTGATCCTTGGTTTTTTTCCTACCATCTGACACACCAAACAGGAGCACTACTGAAATATAATTAATTCATTCACAACATACAAATAATGAATCTTATGATACAGTGATGCTGTGGCAGAGGGTTTGGTTATGTTTAGACACAAAAACTCCTCTTGGTTTAAGTTAAAATAAGTACTTGATGTTTCTTTGCAACAGGATTCACCCATCCATCCTCCCTGACATCCTCCCTGTGGCGACTTTGCATCAGTCAGTCACTTCAGGGCCTTGTCATTTGGACTTAATGTGTATATGCAGCAGTTTCTGCAATCCAGTCATGCTGCCTTGATGAGTGGAGGTTGCATCACTAAACCTGTTGATCAAAATAGGCTGCTTGTTTGAATAGACCAATGGATTCAATATTTATGAGAGGACAAAAAAATTCTTTGTTTTTTCTCCGTCCACCTAAAACGTCATTTCTAGGATATCTAACATCCTAATGATTACATAATTCCTACAAAAACAGCATTCGCAGGTGAAACAAAATGTTTGAAGCAATTTGATTGGACCATTGAAACACAATAAAACATCATAACTAGGTAACATTACTGGATTGTATTGTAGCCATGACTAGGACTGTCGCAATAATCAATAAGTCAATTAATTGCACGATAATTAAAAATCAGCTCGATAAGTTTGCTGGGCTTGATAATTTTTCATTTCTCAAAGACACTGGATAATGAGTGAACTTCG
>OOFC01021028.1:0-12673 GCA_900323345.1 Pseudochromis fuscus
TAACACCCCTGTTCCAGAGCAGGGGTCTCAAACATGGCGTCTTCAGACTTTCCCACTCTGGGACCCGGTTTCAAAAAGTATCGGTTTCGGCTGCCAAATCTCCGTCTCCGTGTGGACGCAAGGCGTAAACAATAAAAAACTTTGCCGTTTACACTGAAACCCATCTCCGTGTGGATGGGGCCCTAAAACATGCAGGATTGTGGCTCTCTAGGACCAGGGTCGCAGACCCCTGCTTTAAATTGACCATACGTGTAAGTGGGAGTGTGAATGTTTGTCTCTGTGTTAGCCCCGTGATAGGCTGGCAACCTGTCCAGGGTGTACCCCGCCTCCTGCCCGATGACAGCTGGGATAGAAGCAGGTGTAGAAAATGACTGACATTTTCAGCCATTCAACCACAAAACCACATCGACCTGTTTTCACAGCTAAAAGCAGCCAAACTGGAGATTAGAGACTTGCAGGCGGAGTTTGAGGTGGAGAGGAACGACTACCTGGCAACCATCCGCCGGCTGGAGAGGGAAGGCCAGTTACTGCAGGGCCTGCTGGAGCGCATGGTGCCCCTGGTGCGCCGAGACTGCAACTACAGCAACCTGGACTGTCTTAAGAGAGAAGCTGTCTGGGATGAAGACAGTGCTACCTGGAGGCTGCCAGATGTGACGGTGCAGAAAATGACACTGCCTTCAGGTGAGAAAATAATCCACAGCATGCAAGTTCATTGGTTTTTAGTGGCAATACTTTAAATCCAGTATGTTTTGAAGATTGTTTTCCATTAACATTTTGTCTAATTTTCTTTTATTCTTGTAGCAGTGGCTCCAAAGCCTTCAGCTTGCAGAGGCTCCAGTTTTGATACTAGAGAGCCTTGTATGGTGTGTATTTGTATGTCATGCATGGTCTTTCCTTGAAATGCACACATTGAGACAGGGACAGATTCTTACCATTGTTTGGTTAATGCAGGTGGAAGAGGACAGGTACAGAGAAATGCTGGATCGAAGTGACAGTGAGAATATTGCCAGCAGCTACTTCAAGTCAAAGAGAGCCAGCCAGCTGCTGGGAGGAGACACAACCAAAGGACACGGTCAGAGAAGGGACTGCATTCTTACAATCAGAAGCACACAAACCGTTTAGTTGGTCAATTATCTTCATTACAGAATGTCACTTCATTCTCACTGAAAACACACACACACACACTAAAAATGCTGGGATGTTGTTTTAACCCAGAATTGGATAATATTGGACTAACTACATGCTGGGTTAATATACCGTATTTTCCGCACTATAAGGTGCGCCTTTAATTTTCTCAAAAACCGACACTGCGTCTTATAATCCGATGCACCTTATATATGGATCAATATTGGTTAATTATGGCTACCGTAGTCAGGGGGCGTATATTGTGATTGCACTAACGTTTGATTTACCGTAGCGGTATCAGACTGTTTCTTTTACGTGTTTACTGAATCAGGGAAAAGTTCCCCTCCACGTTTGTGAATGCACTAAGTACGTGATAAAAAACATGACTGACTGACTTATCTGACTGTTTTGTTGACATCCCTTTTAGCACAGCTTTATCTAGATGGATAAATAACAACCCCAGCCACTACAGTAGTTTCTATTCTATGCGCCTTATAATGTGGTGCGCCTTATAGTGCGGAAAATACGGTACTCAACTGCATGTACACGATACCATTGATCCACAGACAGTTGTTGACCAACCCTCTGACAGCCCACTGCAACAGCTACACTGCTAGCTTGGATGAACACTTGCAGAATCAAAAACAGACATGGAAATAAACTGAGCTGTTGAAGTCATTGTGCAATGGCGATGATTTTTGATTTCCCCCAGAAAGGAGGAAGGGAAGCCATGACATGAAGCTTCTGCAGATGTTGGAGTTTGGATCGGGGGAATTTTCTCGTCACTCTGCCCTTAAGGTAAATGTAGTGAAAATATAACATGTCAAACATAGTTAAACGCCCAGATAAGCCACAGTGTATCCTCTGTGGTGTGGTGCTTCCCTTTAATTTCTGATCTGTTTAGAGAAAATGACCAAAGGCTTGAGGCAGTGGCAATATCGTCTCCTCAGCTGCCGCCTCTCACAGTAATCGTAATGACCCTCTTCTCTATTCTTCTTCCTGACCCTGACCCCTCCCCACTTTGCATCCATTCGCAGAGTCCCTTATCCCAGGTTATTTCCACCACAGCGGATACGGCTAAACACACCCCTTCCCATTCCCCAACAACACACAGTCATAGATACCCTGAGGGTGAACACAGTAGGTCCACTATGTGTGAGTCGTATCGTCTCCCCTCTTGGGTCCCCACCTCAACGTGTTTCTTCATCCTGCCTCTGGGGCTCGAACACGGACACCGCTCTCTTCTTCATCCGATCCAGATAACCCCATGTGTTGGACAGGGCAAGGGAAAACCGCAAATAATAAGCATGTTCACTGTCGCAGAGAAGACAATGGGAAGCTCATCTGCTGCTGGCATCATCTCAGTGCTTTTTTTTTCTGGGCCAAAGTGACGATGAGGTGTTAGGGCAGTCTGCTGGGGCTGGCGTCATGGTGGACCGTGGGTTACAGAGAGTTGAATGTATCACATCTTCGAGGACTATACTCAAGTTTGGCTCTAAAGTGCTGCAAGGCAAAGGAAATAAAGGCCAGTGCAATAAAAATGCAGGACAGTGCAAGACCATCTGTGTTTGTCTTTGTCCATTTCTCAGTGACATAGTAAAAGTGAAGAGTCTTTTTTATATTACTATAATTTAGAGCCCTTGTTGCATTTTCAAAGTGTGTTTTGCCCTTCACGTGAAATACACACAGGGACAATATTATGTTTTTCTTATGCTATTGATTCCATGTCTCACTCCACTCAATGCTCTCAAGGCCAACATTAAAATGTCTTGCTTCCTATCTTCATCTTTATTTGATGGTGGGTATTGCTCTCATCTACACACACTCAATCCTCTGCTCTTCACTCCTCGATATTAAGTGTGTGTGAGTGTGAATGTGTATGGACTGTAAAGGCTGCTTCAGTACCCTTTACTGGTTTCGTTCTTGGCCTGTCATGAATAAGGCAGTTATGGCCGCCTTAAGAGCTTATGGATTAAAAGGAGGATGTGCGCTGTGAGTGCAAGACAAGACATTAGGAGCTCTTTATTAGCTAATCATACAGACAATGGGCTTAAAGCTGTTCTATAAAACAATATAACGACAAAGACAAAGGATTACTCGCGACTCGATGCTTGCTTGCTCCATTTGCATTAATTAAGAGGGTGGTGATCTGTGTTGCAGCAATTAACAGAGTGCTGCTGATAAATTGAAGCCTTAAGCTTTAAGAGATGGTAGCACTGTTACAATATGACTTTTATGTTGTGCAAGCAAACTAGAAACAGTCAGGTGGATTAAAAACAACAGTGTGCACATGTGTAGTGGGTCAAAACAACAAGGTTACATTTTTATCCCTCCTTCTTGACTGTTAGTGTTGGATTCATGCAGGCATTTAAAACATGAGAAAGATCCCCTGTCACCTGTCAATATCTCAAAATGTTGTCAATCTATCAGCTGTTGACAGGGTGTGGATGCGAGGAGATGAGACGCAAGCAGACAAATGTGTGGTCATTAAGTCATTTGAGTTTTTGTCATCCTCCATCCCCCTTATCCAACAATGATTAGAGTGCTGGAAGGAAGTTTAACACATGTCTATGAGGTGTGAAAGCCTGACAGGACCTGCCTATCCACACAGGCCCACGTGCAAAACAACATTAAATATCACGTCTTTCTTTACGTGTTTGAAAATGACAAAACTTGCACGGCCATGTTGCCAGATACTGCCAGGAAATAAGTCAAATTTTGTTGTTTTTCATTCATTTTGTTAAATAATCTAAATATTTTTCACATCTAGGTTTTTACAATCAGATTTATGAAATGGCAGTATGCTCCGGGGGCTTCAACCACACACCTCTGTATGTCATAATTTTGGCAACGAGATGAAATCAGGTCACCTAACTTGTTAATAAACAGTTATCGTCAAGGGTTTATGTGTGTGTGCATGTCCACGCAAGGTCCATTTTTACAGTGTGTGTGTGTGAGAGTGTTCCTTGAGGGTATGACTGCAGTAATGATTTACTAAATGTCAAATGAACAGTAGTGGGGAGAAAACACCATGCAGGCGTGTTGGCTGGAAGCTCTTTAGCATTTCACGCCCTGATTGTGAGACAGCTCCTTTGGTCAGCGCACAGCATCGAGGCACCAGCATGTTCGGAGAATTAGTGCCCAAGGATTACATGCACACACTCTTGGTCATTTTAAGCACCATACTGAACCCGTTACATGGACACAGAGTCACAAACAAATGAACACACACACACAGTCAGTCAGTGGTGTGACATGATAAGGTCAAGATGAGCCTGAATGGATGAGAACAGATTCTTCCTCCTACTATGAATCCTGAGATTCTTTCCCCTTTTCCCACTTTTTCCATTTCCTCTGTAGCTGCCACCAAATGCTGAGCTCTGTCACTGACAGCTTTTGAGTAGAAAAGAGCACAAACCATCTGTGCAATAATAGCTTTTATGAGTTTGTTCCCTCTCAAAGAGAGCATACTGTGGTCTCTTGGGTGGGCATCACAGTCGGCGACAGCCTGATGTGGGTTGAGAGGCTGCCATGTCGCCTGCCTTCCCCCTCTCAGGCTCATCTCCAGGGTCCACAGAGACCGTGAAGAGAGGCCTATCACCAGCGCTCCTGTTTCCTAATCACTTTCTTTCTCTCTTCTCGTTGTCCCCTTTAGCATCTCCCGCTGCCATTCGCATTTGCACTCTGTCCCCACACCATCATTTATTTATTTATCCCTTTCATAGCGTTGTTTTCTCTTTCAGCACTTTGATTTTTCCCGATTTGTAAGGAAAAGGACCCAGATGGCACCAAAGGCGAGGTCTCAGACACGCAAAATAAAAATACACTCACACAAACATACTCAGAAACAGCCCATTCAGGAGCACAGAGCAGTCTGCAGTCACGCCACATCACTGACCATCTATGTTCCTCTTAATATTACCTCTTCTGACAGGTGTATTTGTTGACCACCAGGCAGTGATTAGTGGATGGGCTTGTTGACCAATCCAATCTGCCAACAGAGACTTTATGCAAATGTAGGTCATCATGCTTGGCACATGCAGTTGGTGCGAAGGGGGCGGCAAGGGGTGGAGGGTTCCCTTTGGTTCTCTGGTGACTGGAGTCTTGAAGTGACAGTGGCTCTCACTAATGAGAGTGACCTTCTACCTTTACTTTACTTTTTCTACTTGACAAACAGACACATACACAGAGACGTACGTGTCATTTTGGCCTCATTCTTGATGCATTCAGACAGCTTGTTTGGTCTGTGGGTGGCGTGGTTTATGGGGGCCTGTGTTGGGAGGGTGATGGAGGAAGAGGAAGATATGTCGGGCCTCATGAGAGCCTGAGGTTGATGATGTGTAGTAAGTTCATTAGTAGGGAGTCACAAAATAAAACAGGTGCACACATTTATCTCGGTTGCACCTCTCATACCAGAGAGTTTCATGTTAGGCATGACATAAAATAAATGAAAAGAAATGAAAATTCTTCAGGTTAAATTCACTTTTCTTTTACAGTAAAAGATGCTGTCATGTTTAACGCAACATTCAGGCTCACATATACACTGCTGTCCCCTGAGGGCACACAGGGAGACTGGGTAGCATCAGAAGGTTGATGTATATCAGCATGCACCCCCCCACGGCAGGACCCTCATCCCTTGCAGCATCACCATCACCTTCATCGTAGGACTCCTAACTCTGCAGGCCTCATCAAGCTTGCAATGAAAGTCAGGGGCCAAAACCCTAACCTCACCCCTGCCAGAGAGTCTGAGTGTGATAGTTGTCATGGAAACATGCGTTACTCATTTTTGATCTCTGACATATCAGGATATTGCTTATTAAAATGATAACAACAACAACAACAACAACAATAATAACAATAATCATTTTACTTGACATCTTTTACACAAACATACAAACAGTGTATCACAGTTCCCGCTTAAATAAGTTGTTACTGTTTTGTGTCTGTGCCAAACTGCTTTCAGAGTCAGAATACTTCATTGATCTCTGAGGGGAAATCGGGTTTGTACTGTGAAGAAACTTCACAGCAGAAAATCATGGCCAGTGAGATGGGAGGATGAGAGAAGTGATGAAAGAGCTCGTAAAATACAAGCACAAGCAAAGAAGTCATAAACAGGGGAATGCAATCAATGTATTTTCACACTTTTTGATTAATGGATAAAGTGTTTATAAAGTACAATGAGCAACACAAAGATTTTTCTTTTTTTTTTTTTTTTACTTTTGGATCTCCCTCTTAAGACACAGTCAACTTTCAGCAGCAATTAAACACAATGGAAAATTTACAGTATTTTTCTGTAAAGTGTAAGAAGAGGCTCATTGTGCTTGAGGCTATTCTTATCAAGTTATGTCAGGCTCAGGTTAAAGTCAGCCAATGAATTTGGTTTCTGGTTTTACTATGCACTGAATGTCATTAAATTGTATGATCGTATTTTTTTTTTATAGGAAAATGTTGTCAAGCTCAAAAGACAAAGACAAGACTTCTCATCAGCCCTACTTGACATGAAACAGATGCTGGCAGGTTACATACCACAATATAAGATATTACCAGCATTGCCATGTCCACTATTTCATGCAGAATCCCATGTGCCGGCTGAGCTTGGATAGTTATTTTTTGGGTGTATACATATAATAAAGGCTCAGAGTGCATCTGTCACCCACATGCCTGGACCAGAGAGCAGCAGCAGCCGCCAGGCCAAATAGACAAAGTTACCCTGCTCTCTATCTGTATACTGTAAGCCAAAGCGGTCCATCTGTTTTGGGCCATTAGTGATTTCTTTATCTGTATATGTGTGTGTGTGAGTGTACCTTAACCCGATTTTCAATCTGTGTATTGGTCTCTAACACACTTGTTCATTTCTCCTCTTTTGTCACCTCTTGCTTATCTTGATTTGTGAGCATGGAGACAGACAGGTGTTCCTGATTGGTGTTGCTTTCCAGCACTGAGAGTGGTAAGACAACACCTTCAGCCCAACTTTCATCCATTTACCCTAAACAACTGTGGTATAGTAACATAACCACTGTCCACTCTGTGAATGTGTGTGTGTGTTGGTCTGTCTGTGTAAGTGTGTTTTGTTCTTGCGTTTGGGGGGCTGGGGGTTAGATTTCATCCTGATAGCAGGGGCAGCAGAGGAGGAGGGCCAAACATATGTTCCGAGGGCCAGGAACAAAAGCACTGACACGTTAGCCTTTTCACGGAGATGACCTTTCCGCCGCTCCCTATCCCAGCCTCTCTGCCTGCCGCTGTCCTTTTGTCTGCCAGCCTGCCCCAGGCCCAGCTCAAGCCGAGCGCTAGAATTTCTCCTCGTCTCCCCAAATCTCCCTTGACTAAATGTCAGGATTACATATTTCTCTGCTCACACTGAGGGCTTTAATTAGCACTACTGTGCTCATATAAATATATATACGTGACTTTGTGTATGTGTGCAAACGTGTTTGTGCATGAGAGGGTAAATAAACATGCATACATCTGCGTCAGCTTACTGTAGGAAGGTATGTGTCATGTACAGTTTTGCAACCATGAGCACTTGCCCACTTGCATGCATTAACCTGTGTACTGAGCAGCTTCCTCCATTCAGTAACCCTGTAACAGTATTTCACTCTGGGCCACAGTGGACTGACAAGATGAGGGAGGAAAGGAGGGAGGGTGGAAAAAGGTGAGAAAAAGATGGAATATCACACTTAGCAGTGGTAGCAGATCTGCTAATGTGCAAAAATCTAATGCACAAACACACACACATGCAACACAGGGTCACACAAAAACCTGAGGCAATTAGAAGGACACTCATTCAAATGTCATAATTAATCCTTTTCTGCCAGATCTTTTGGTCTAAGTGTCAAATTAGCCATGGTGACTAAGAGCTTAAATATTAGCCTCTGTCTTTTCTGCAGCTAGTGAAGCACCAACCAATCTGCACTGGAAAATAAATAATAAATGAAGTGATAATATAGCAATAAGGACAGGCTGCATGAACTGCACTTACAAAAAAGTTAAACATCTTGTATCAAAGGACCATTATAAAAACTGCTGCAGCTGAAAGGGTCTTGAGATCCAGTAGCTGTAATGTTAACATGGTACTGTGAAGTCCTTCCCTCTCTGTAGCTCTGCTGCTGAAGCTTTTAATGAAGTAAAGCTTAACAGATTTCCCTCTCAGTGACTTACATATCGTCGCCATGCTTCCTTATATGAACAAAAATTTCAATTGTTCTCAGCCTGAAAGCCTATTATGTGTCTAGAGCCTGATGTTAATTAGGGAATGATTTAATAATTCACGCTCATCTACCCTGCCCACTGTTCTCAGCAGCCCCGCCTCGCCATCTCAGCTTCACGGCACAACAGCAAATCAACAACAACAAAAAAAAGTCACACTGCACTGGCAATACACAACACCACTAAGACAAAAAAAATCCATTGTTTCAGGGTTCCTATAAATATCTAGAGGTTATGCTAATAGATATAGGGCATGGCAGAATGATTGGTGTGTGTGCGGGAGAGAAACTGTGTAAAGGCACATCAATTCACACAGTCAAGAGTGGCAGGGCCTTTTCCTTTCCCCCATGCACTTGGAGAGACTGGCAGTTACCCAGTCCTCCATGAGCAGACGCCGTGGACTGGTTCTGAACTGGTTCCCTCACTTGGGGCTAGCCTGGGACCAAACCCTGCGTCACCTCTAATTAGGGGAGGCGCCCAGGCACAGGCATAACGAGCTGATGAATAATTAGAATTGGAGGAAATTGTGCAGCCAGGGTGGCAAATCTGGAGGGACAAGTGCTGAAAACAAGGCAAGCAGCATTAAGTCCACAGTCAGTCAAATCTGTGAACTTGGCCAGCGGCGTTAACACTAGGCCTGTGTGAAGAGGAATAAAGCTCCAGCACTGGTGGCCAGCCAAGGCCATAGTCAGACCCCCAGGGTCGATTAACGGAAACAAATAGGATGTGGGTGATAAATTAATCCATAAATTGCCAGCGATGAATATTAATTCCTTAGTGCCCTGGCATTGTGAGAATGCTAAACCATGTGCAAAAAGATGCAGAGATTTGATACTGTGATACTATGTCACCATTTTTGAAGCCGCATGTCAGATTCTCAATAAATGATTGACAGTCGTGTTTGGCTGCGAGTACTGTTCTCACTTCCAACCCCCATGCTGAGGAGAAATTAGCCTGGGCTCTCTTCATTTGTAAGAGAAAGTTGGTCACTGTGGTTTTAAATTGTCATCCATAATGCTTAAATATGTAAATGTTAAAGGTAAATATATTAAAATATATTAAAATATATTGTAGCTTTAGCTTCACTGTAGGAGTTTTCAAGGTGTAAATTTCTAAAAGTAGGACGTTGAATCATGGGTGAAGTGGTGGTAAAGTGAGGTGACAGTAATGATGATGGGGTGTTAGCAAGCAAACATTTAACTGACACAGTTTGGGTCAGACTGTACCTCCCACAAACATCTCCCTCATTATCATGCATGGGGTCAGAGCTGGCGTGAGAGGGGGTGAACAGTCCTGCTGGGGGTCCTGATTGTGGGAGTAGCAGGGGAGTGACGAAGATATCCAAGGGGGAGAATCTAAGGATTGTGCCCCTGTGACAATCCCTGACAGCCAGCATTGCTGCCCAGCGTTAATTAGTGCTGGCCTTCCCCAGTCACCAAGGTTGTTCACATCCCTGGGTCATTTAACACGCTGCCTGCTTTCTGCTTGCTCTTTTCTCTGCCAGCTGTGCCACTTTGTCTGGCAGAGTGGAATCACGCCCGGTGATGCGGGGCATTAGACGTGTGACTTTCATGTTTTCACCTAACGTTTGGTGGCCTGTTTATTTTGTCACGAGGTGTAGATATGTGAACGGGTGACATGTAGGCATTCATCAAACACCAATGACTTTTTTTTTTTACGGCTTTAAATTACTTTTGACATCATTTGTCATCGTAATAATGACCAAGGTTTTCTTTCATTGGGGTTTTGCCCTTGACAGCATCTCTTTCATACTGGCTGTATGAGGGTTATAAAGCTGTTGGCAAGACAATCTCTTATAATAAAACATACCATGAGCAATACACTACCTAATATTAGAAGAGTGAGATTGTGTCAGTGAAAAAACATGATTACAATAACAAAAGCATCGTGTCCTTTTGCGAATGTATAATGGGATACGTTCAAAGCACTTATAATGATCAGTGGAAACACAGGTGATATGGCGGCGAGTGTGCGAGAGGTCAAAGAAGGGACAGCATTCAAAAAACTGGATGTCTCGGAGTGAAAGCATATAGTCGAAAAACATGCATCTTTTCCCTCAATTTCCCCAAGCACTCACATAAGGCTAAGATGTTTTGCTGTATATTAAAGTCTTATTACACAATTGCTGATATCTGAAAACATGCTGTTAAAATAACAAGCAGTCTTTGTGCAATGTGAAGCAGAAAACAGGAGCAAATCATGCAATGACAAACACGACTTTTTCTTCTTTCCCAATCTTCCAACTCATTTGAACTTAATGCTGCATTCATCATTTTGATAAGCATCAGCATGCAGCCAATATGGTAGCTGAGGAGGGCAGATAGAAGAGCGAAGCCAAAGCTCGTTAGGACCACCTATTATAACATTTAGGAGTGTTCTTAATAGAAACATGCCTCAGAGCTGATGGCTTTTAAAAGGAGAGCAGTTTTTTGGTTTCCGTGCAGCACGTCATATCATTAACCGCGAAAGGAGGAGTGCAGAGTGTCTCACATCCCTGCTTTCCGTCCCTTTTCCACATACATTAGTGTCCTCATGTCACATTTCATGTGTAGCGGAAGGGAAAACGCGTTGGTTCCCCAGCCGAATGTGGGCTAAGGGGAAAAAGCTAAGCCTTGGGCAATCAAAGCAGGAGAGAGTTGGGCATTAATGGTGATGAGTAGTGATCACAGACTCTGGTCATTAGACTAATAAGACTGTATTTAAATTAGCCAGGGATGTTTTTCCTTTCTCTTTTTCCTCTTCCCCTCCTCCAGCCCCTCCTGTTATTTTCATGGTCATGCATTGGAAAACACATCCACATATTTCGATCAGCTTCTTTCCCTTCATTTCCACAACAAAAGAGCTAATTAAGGGAAGCAATCCTTCCTAATTAATAATTATTTTTCCTCTGTCAAGCGGAATAATATGTTTTTGTCCCTATATATATGTTAACTTGTATATAAGTGGTAATTACTGCATTGTATTGATTGTGTATTATATTTATGTTGAGGGAGTATGTAAAAGTCTGAATAAAAAAATGTTAGAAGTGTAGGAAAAACACAAAAATGAAGAATATTCTACTTTATATATTCTAATTTAAATGATTTGCTTCATTGCCAAATAATACAAATTATTTTCTATCATTGCTTTTATGGAAATATTTTTTTATTCTCTTGTGCTAAAATGACTCTTCAACACACTCTGTGAATTAGTTTGCATCATCTATTCCTTATCCTTAACATCTTTTACACTTGATTTTTCACTATTGACAATAAACTGCAGTGGTAAATATTGAGTGTACTTCTCAACAAAAGTTACACATGAAGTTCAAAATAATCTTTTACTATCTATATTTTGAAAATGATCTTTATCTTCTCTGTAAGCCCATCAGTTTCTATTATGCCTCATAATGCCACACATGAGTCGTGTTTCTGCAGGTAAAGACAACATAAAGGTCTCTGTGGTCTGTCTGGGTTTAAGCCACGCTCGGCCTGTGTGTACAGTGATCATGGCCGACAGCACCTCTGACTACAGTGTGATCAGCAGCGTGCCTCCAGTGATATTGTGCGACATAAGTGGTGTATTTTTTTCTCAATTTCAGCCCCAAAACTATCTCTTTTACCTTTCAACCTGCCTCACAGATTCACTGCCATTTCGGCGTAGACACAGGCTGCACCCAGAGCTCGCTCGCTCTGCTCCCTCAAGCCTGATACTTCAGGCACTGGTGTGATTTTGCAGGCTGACAGTGACCCTGGCAGGGATGGGGTAGGACCTCTCTGGTCCTCTCCTCTCTAGAAATGTCCGGGGGGGGTGTGTGTGTGTGTGAGTGTGTTGAGAGGGGGTGTTTAGGGGAAGGTGCTTGCTAGGAGTCAGTTTATATTGTGCCCGACTCTGCCCCATTCAGCTCTGTGGTGACCTTGCAGGGCTGCTTTGCCCACTGGGGAGAGCAAGGGAAGGGGAAGTGGAGGGTCATGATCCCTGCGGTGCACGTGTTGGACGCAGATGCTAACACAGCCTGACGAGGGTCTATTGAAAACATATTCTCTGGGCCCTCGCCACTTTAGCCTGCTCTTTCCTTTTCTTTCTGTGTTTTTCTCTGACCTGATGGAGCTGAACAGCGATAGCTGACCTTTTCCCTGACACTGAATTGTTCCGCCCAGCACCATAGGATCACTGTTTACGCACCCCTGGCTAAGCCCTTAGGGAAGAAAGTGTGCTGGCTACACCACATAAGCACATGCAGACACACTCACTCACACACACACATGCAGACACACACACACACACACACACACACACACACACACACACACTCAGGTCCAACTTCAACACTTTGTTTTTT
>OOFC01021028.1:12693-47610 GCA_900323345.1 Pseudochromis fuscus
AATTGTTCCGCCCAGCACCATAGGATCACTGTTTACGCACCCCTGGCTAAGCCCTTAGGGAAGAAAGTGTGCTGGCTACACCACATAAGCACATGCAGACACACTCACTCACACACACACATGCAGACACACACACACACTTCTCAATACAAATCCTCTCTTCCTCTCTGTAAGTCCTTTGTTTCTGTAAATTGTTATTATGCAAGTTCACCCAGGAGACCACTGTGGAGAAATGTCGGAGTACATAATCAACAATGTCTTATTGTGCTAAACCAATGGGGATTCTTCATATATTCAGAATCTGACACATGCTCCAGCTTTTATGTGCTGTTTCTTGTAAGCTCATAGGACACAGTGTCCAACTCAAATAGTACAAACATGTTTCAGTGCGCTGTACCTCCCTGAAAGCCAGCGTTCAAATTTCTTTTGTGCTTTTGTTTGTTTGTTAGTAAGACTGTAATGTTCACCACCACGACAAGAGGGACGTCCATCACATTGGAGCAAAGCAGTGAATGGAGCACTGTGTGTGTGTGTGTGTGTGTGTGTGTGATGCTCCAGTGCTTCACCACAGTCCAATCTTCCATCTGGAATGTATAAATCAAGACTCTGTATATGCTCAACTCTGCAGCCCTGACAGATTTATACAGCACAAGCTTGTGTTTCTAGGGCTCCAGAGGTAAAGAAAATGTAAACTTTTTGAAACAGTTTATCACAGGCACCAGTGTTGTTTCAAAGGCTGAAGATCATAACCGCTTTGGGTGAGAAATTGATTGTTTTCAGGGTTTCCGATTCATCTTTATGAGTGTCATTCTGGCAAGCATGGACATAGAGAAGGGTAACTGCGCAATATATGTTTCAAATTCAACATCACAGGCAAGTTTGTTGGTTCTCAGTCACGCATTCTTCATATATTATCTAGCAGAAGATATTCAGTCTGAAACACGTACACACACCCTCAAAACTCTGCAGCTTTGCACTAATTAAATTGTTGCCTGCTCTGTGACTGTTTCTCTTTATCTCCCTAAGTTCGAGGTCACAACTTTAAGCAGTACATGCACCGTGTTTGGTGTCAGGGTTGGGGGCCATTGAGTGGCGGTGGCAGGGGAACTGACATCTAACATGAAGGTTAAGTGACAGGTGGGGCACAATAAGGTCAGCATCGGCGTGTCACCCTTCCAGACCTCTCAGGAACAGCGTGGCAGGAAAAGGCCCAGTCAACTGCTTGCAGATGTGTCTGGACGCATGTTTCACTGACAAACACGTGGCAGGCGCCGTTCACTGATGGTACCACCGGTCACTTTTAATCTGCATCTCGCTGCCAGAGAGAGTTGCAACACTCCAGTCAGAACTTGTGTGTGTAATCTCAGACACCCAACTCAGCTGACCCTGGCTCCTGACGGGATATTTTGACCAATCTCCTGATAGCTTACATATTTAGTTGAGTAGCTCCAGCACATTGACAATATAAGTGTTGCTCTAATGCAAAAAATGCACAGTTTAACAGTTGGCTGTCTTTTACGACTTACAACACTCACAGTTTAGCTTGTTTTTTATGACTTGCAATATGTTTTACACTCTTTGTCAGTGTTTCCATCTTTTTAATTGATTTTTTTTTGTTTAAATTAATCAAAAAAGCAATAGGGCAACATTGTTTTTTAATTAAATTGTTCAATTACATCGACATATTGTGAGAGCAACATCATTTTCTTATTTCTGGGATATGTCCATACTGTAAATTCCCCCATTAATAAATATGTATTGCAGTTGAAAGCATTGAGTAAAACACTCTCAACAGAACAGAGTTTACACAGCAGTAAAAGTAAGTACATTTACCCTTTTTACCTCATTTTGACACACGATTTTCTACAACGTTAAACTTCTGCTTCTTCGTATATCAAACGTAAATCCGTTAATATCTGTTCAACAACATTAAAATGTGGTCAACACAGACATAATCCACTCATGTGACCCTCAAGGTAACATTCTTCATGATAAGCACTCATATATAATTTCATTTTATCTGTTTACTTATTGTTACAATTTCCTTCAATTAATTAAATTTGTTGTAAACAATTTTATTTAAATTTTATTGCTTTTATTTCTGAATGTTGTTCTCCGCTTCAAATGAGGGTGTACCTATTATTTGAGGCTGCTCATCTGTCTAAAGTGTCCCTTAAGAACTGGGCTTGTTTCCATTATGTCTCAAAGAATTCAACCTCAACACGCAGAATTGAAGTAATGAAAATAATAACTGTACTCAAATTATTACAATGGCAAAAAAAAAGAAAAAATACAATGTGATGGACTGGCGATCCATCCCAATTGGGTGATTAGGTATAGAAGATGAACATATGAATGAATTATTAGAATTTTTAATCAAATAACAAATTCAGGCTACTATATATACAATAGAAACTCTACAGCAGGTATATTAAAACAAAAATAGGTCAAAATCTGAAACTTTTTGCTCACCTCACTGAATGTAGAGGCTTCTTATTACCGTATTTTCTGGACTATTGAGCGCACCTGTCTATAAGCCGCTATTGAATTTATTCAAACAGTCTCATGTGGTCCGCTCTGACCGGGTCTGATGTGACGACGCTAAATGTATCGGCGGCACGGAGGTTGCTAGCTTGTAAAAAGCCAACGAGCTTCATGCCGTCGATACATGAGAAACACCGGTGTTTAAATTCAAAGCGGAAAAAAGTAGCGGCTTATAGTCCGGAAAATACGGTAAATACTTCCACTGGAGGATCGACATGCAACTGTCAGTCAAGCAACAAAATGGGTGTGTGTGTGTGTGTGTGATTTGAGTCACTTAGCATGATTGGCAGCTGGTGCATTAAATCAGGGAATAATATTAATAATGAGGGAAACACAGTCTTTGTTTTTGATATTATGTCAAAGTACAACAATGCCTAACAATAACACTGTAATGATACTGTAATGACGCTAAATTGCAATTTTTACATCCACCCCTGCTCTGAAGTGGAAGAGGTTTGGTTGAGGTTTTAAAGGCAACAAGACTAAATGTAAGAGACACCAGGAAGTATTGAGCACAAATAACATTAACAAACCAGCAAAAACTGGAGGAAAAAATGACCAAAACAAAAGGGGATCTAAGCTTAATTGAAGGTGAACACCAAACTGCTCATGGGGAACACAATGAGGGCATCTGGTGGACAGGTAGGACAGCACATGGATCTGAAGGGAGGGTGTGTGGGTGGGGGGACAACAGCTGAGACTTCATCAACCACTGTGACACATGGCGGTATTGGGTCCTTTGCATGGATTATTACAGTCTGTCATTCCACACCGACAGGCCCTGGCTTTCAAGCGCGGCATCATCAAACCCTTCGCTATCCCCCAGATGTCTGCAAGGTGTCAGAGGAGAGGAGAGAAAAGGAGACAGGCCCTTTCCTCTCTGACAAAATGATGCAAGTGTTTGTGAAAGGAGGAGGGAGCACGGTTCTGCTGCAGTTGCTGTCTGTGGTATGTACACACTCACACACACACACACATCTAGCAACAGCGGCCTAAAATGGTGAAAGGATTACATCGTGTATTGATAAACCCCCTGCACACACACACACACACACATACACACACATATACGCACAGCTCCTCCACCCCACCCCGTCTTGAGGCACTTTAGACAATGAAGACTACAGTCTGTAAGCAGCAACCTTGGCCTGAAAAGAGTAGCTGTGCATGCGTGTATGTGGTTTTGTGGTGTGTGTGTGTGTGTGAAAAGATCTAAAGGTGAATCTTAAGATTGACTCACCGAAAAGGGAAAAAAAAGAATATCTGTCAATATTTTCTGTCCTCTTTCGTCGTCTCGATTTTTCCACCATTCCAAGTCTTGTTTTTGCCTGATTGTGTGCACCTATTGATTGACAACTGGCTCCAGAGCCACTCAGGCCTCTTAAAATACCAGGCCGAGGCTTCAGGTTTCAGGCCCCGGCCTCGGGCCCCGCTATTGTCTGCGTCTGGAAGGCTGGCTCCATTAGAGCCCAGCCCAGTCAGTCCCATTCAGGCTGCCTGCTTTGTGTACCTCCACCTCAGCCGCCTGCCTGCTACCCACAGGGCCCTAGCTAGGTGGGGCTGACAGGGTGTCAACACTGACAAGAACATGGCAGTTAGGAAGAGAGACAGGTAGACAGCACACAGGCCCAGGCGCCTACCATGGCAGCCATTCTCAAGAGTCTTCCTTTTCTTACACTTCTCACTCATCTTTTGTCCCCCATGGTGTTGGCATTCAGTTCTGCTTGTTGCAGCTTCACAAGTTCCCCAGCTGAGTTGTTTGCAGAGGGTAAGATGGCTATCACTCTCAGTGTGCGAATGGCAGGAGCTCGCATTACATGTGTTTCCAACAAGATGAATGCGTATTTGACAGATGAATATCCTTTAGATTGTACAGTTTTCTGTTTGCAATTGATATTCAGAACAATATTTATGCTTTAACAGAGCTGTCAAGAAGTCCTGGTGATGTGAAATTGCATGAAATTAAATTGTATAATAATGTGAACAGTAATATATCAGCAACATAACAACAATATAAGATCATGCCTTTCTTTCATGTGAGCTGAACATCAGCTGCTTGAACTACCTGACATTTTAATCAGGCTGAGTTGTTGCAGTGCCACATCCTCTTAGGCAACAGTCTCATCCGGAGAATGTATGTAATGAAATTTGCCCTAAATCACGGACATCAGGCCGGAGGTCCAAAAGGTTAAGAGGAGCACAAGGTCAGGTCCCATATAACGCTCCCTGGGCAGAATTAAAAGGGAAAGGCTTCTTTTGTCCAAACCACCCCGCGGGTCAAGAAGGTCAGGAGGTCAGTGTCAGGGGGAAGGCCCTGCTCCTCCACCCACAAATGCTACAGAAACCACCCCCCCAAAAAAAAATCGAACACACCTCCCCAAAAATTAGTGTTGTTTTTTATGGTCAGGGTTCAGCCGGGGGCACGCTGACAAGATTCGGCGTGCCTTAATCGGGAGAAGAGGAAGTCCGTCTCTTCAAATACATACACTTGGGGTCAGAGGACAGCGCAGGCACCTTTGACATTATTGTCAGTGACTGCATATGTTTGTATATGAATGTAGATGATGCGGAGACAAGAGGTTTTGAGGAGTAAATTGGATTCATGTCAGACCTCCTGGTTATTGATAAAGATGACAGATGCTGACATAGGCATGGCGGACCAGATTCAGACGTTAACACAGTTATCTGCTATTTGCTCACACTGCTATTATTCTAAATGGCATTATGGTGGGATGTGTGGCTGTAAGACAAGAGGGTGTGCTACTGATGGGGATCTGTTTGCATGTATGTACAAGTTTTAATGTCTGAACTAGGAGCTGCTTGTTCCAATATTGAATGGTCACATTGGCCAAATGGAAACAGTGACAGCTGATTGAGACAAATGGTGCTGAGGCCTGACATCTCAACTAGGAGAGAGAAAGAGCGCAAAAGATGGACACACTCTGTGTAATGATATCGTGCTGGATAAATGCCACATTAGTACTTTGCCTGCAAGGACATACTGAAAACATACAGACGGGTGACAAATGAGAGGAAAAACCTGAATAAATTAGCAGAGAAACACATTGGGTGCAGATGCTTCCACACAGATGTACTGCATGTAACAATTAGGCCATTAACATCCAGTCATGCTCTGTGGTGTGTGTATAAAAATGCAGAGCAGGCCCAGTTAATTCTGAATTTGTATCAAGGTGGCAAGTGGAAAAGATCTAGTGAGGAACATTATAGGGTTGTAGTACGTCAGTCATGCTTTACGATATTCTTGACAAGTGGACAAGAGAATACAGGCCTGATTGAAGACCCCTACAGTTATCAGATCCAGTGTCTCAACAACACAGTGGAGGGAAATTTGCTGCTGTGGGTTAGGTCCAGGGCAGCACAGTGGTGCAGTGGCTAGTGCTGCCGCCTCACAGGAAGAAAGTTCAAACCTCGGCTGGGGAGTTTTCCCCGGGTACTCCAGCTTCCTCCAACAGTCCAATGATGCATATTACTTCAACTGATGATTCTAAATTGACCGTGGTGCTTTGTTTTTATGCAAGTTGGCCTGACGAACATGGTGTATCCTACATTTTGCCCACTGCAAGCTGGGATAGACTCCAGCACCCCCCCCGACCCTGTACAGGATGAGCGGTGATGGATGGATGGTTGGTGGGTGTCCACTTCATGAGAAGGGTCACTGCAAATCAAATATATTTTGAGTGATCACCTTCATCTGATGATCTGATAATCTGATGAGGTCTTTTCCCAGATGAAAATGCCAAATGGTTTGATGACTATGAAATTCATGCGATTCACATGCTTTGGTTTTCACAGTCACCAAACCTCAACCCAGTGTGGACCATTGTGTTAGTGTTCTCCACCACCATCATCAAAACACTGAATGAGCAGTTATCTTTTAGGAGTGTGCTGTTCCCGACTCAGAGAATCACTGCCAATGTGCACTGAAGCTGCTTTAGTGGCATGTGGTGGCCTAACACCAACGTCATCCTTAATTTATTACTTCTCTATAATTTGAATAGATAGCTAATACAGAATTATACTGAAAATATTTTTTATTGTTTCAAATGTTAAATATTGACTCACATGTTCACTATATCAATACAGGACAAAGCACAGCGTAATCAGATAAAATAGTTTGCGTCTGGTCTCGTGTCTTCAGGGCAGATCAAGAGATGTCTGCCTTGTTTACGTGGAGTGACCCTCATTCTTCGTGTCCATCCAAAGGGTTCTCCCACTCTGTCTTTGTGTCTGTTTTTGCATCATTCTCTCTTATCTGACCGTCTGAGCTTGTTGACCTACCTGAGTTGGTTAGTCATCCTCTCCAGGCGTCACTAAGGCAATTTCGGGGATGACAATAAATCAGCTGACAGGCTCCGCTATCAGTGAGTGACACATTCAACATCTAAGCAAAGTTTAATGGTGAGCTATAAACATTTACGAGTATACCTTTTGTGTGCAACTCTCTACTCAAGTATCTCTCTGCGCCTCTATCGGTTTCCCCTTATCATGCACATGGTGTGACAGATACAGTGAATGGAGACAAAATAAGCGTTTTCATTCAACTGAATGCTCGGACCCAAATAACCTGTTGGTTAAGACTGGTGAGTATTGATTTCGTCTACCTAGGTGATTGAATTGCTGTGGGTCGAAGGCACTGATAAGAGCCCTGAAAAGTGTGAAAACACTACTTTGGAAAACATGAGACATTTGCTCTGAGTAAGAGGAATATAAAATAGTCCAAGAGATCTGTTTTTACAACACTCCCACTTCGTAAACACTTGAATCAGATAAGCCTACAGGAAAAAATGTTCAGTGGCGTGGACTCCCCGTCCATCATGGCGATTAACCACAACTATCAAAAGCACTTCCTACCATAATAAGGTTCCAGATCAGCAATACCTGATGTCAGGCTCTAAGTAATAAATCAAAAAGTAGAGGTAGGAAATCAATTGCACCAGAAAACAACATAATAATTGTTTGTTTGCAGTATAACACTTCAATTGCAATATAACTTTTGACACACGTCTTTTTTAGCTAAGCAAAGATACTTAAATTTCCAAAATAGTCATAAATAACCATTCTTATCAAAATGGTAAATACAACAAAAACAAGCATTTAAAAGATTACTTCAGCAACCTTTCTAATTCATGACCTATTGTCAAATAGCTTAAAACATATTCACACCTTGGGGTAAACAGTATGAAGTATTGACAGGATTATTGTTGTTGTGAGACAACACTGGGCAATCCACTGATTTGAGAAACAAACTATTTAGAGACAGCAAACAATTGTCCCCATATGTTGTTCTTCTTGTTGTATTTTATTAATGATAGTGTGTCTTTGTCATGCCTTGACTCCTTTCCTTCACACCTACAAAGATCTAGTGTCTCGCTAATGTTTTGTACAGTGCAGGGTGTCAGACAGTGAACAATTACATCACAATTTAGCTTTATTCTATAAAACAAAAGGAAACCTTTCATTGTTTTCTTACAATGCAAACCAAAATTATCCAGTAATTTACAGTACAGTAGAGCTCTTTCAGCACAGTTACAGATCAAAGGTGGTGGTGGTGGTGGGGAGGGCAGGTGAAATCACACGGGTTTAATTAGAGCGTCAACACCACCGTGCTGCACAGGCCAGCTGATAAGGGGAGTAGACAGATGACAGGAGGTGCGCGAGGCCGGTTGGAGTCAGTCTTATCTCGGGACGGAGAAGACTGCAGCCGCCCTGGCTTCCTCACGCAATGGAGGGAGGGGTAGAGGAGGAAAATGTGGGAGAGGTTGCGAGAGGCCAATTACCTGTGAGTCATCAGTCTCTTCTTCCCATGCTTTTGAGGTAGCCAGTGCACGTATGACATCGGTGTCAAAGGTTTACCCATGTACCAACAACATTTCAGTGCCACCTTGTGTTATGGAAATGACACTTTATTTCCTGATTGAGGAGTGTGGAGGATGGTGCACATTGGCTTCAACACTCTGAAATATCAAATAATCTTGTATTGTAAACCCTCAAGGATGAATGGCACTGTTTTGGAAGGTTATCTGTTGAAGCAGCACTAAATCAATGAGCTGGCTCCTGAACAAAGGAAAAAATCCTTTCCAAATGTATATACAGGACTTCCTCTATTCAGATCAGAGTAATTACAGGTTTTCAACCTAATATCAGAGGAGTGAAAGGGTTAAGATGGGAGCTCCCCATTGAGCTAAAAGAGGAAGGTGAGGCAGATGTTTGATCTGTTTTTTATCTGTTCTGGAAGAAAAGAATCAGATGAAGTGTAGGTAAATGAATGACCATCTCACTCTGTTTGTGTATGCTAACATTTATGAGGATATTCAGTCTGCGAGTGAGATATCCATAAAAGAGAGAAAAAAAAAAATCCACATATAACTGATGCAATGGCTGAGTGTGAGTGTGGGTGTGTGAGTGACTGTGTGTGTATGTGTGACGCTCTGGCTCCTTGCTGTCTGCGCCTTGCTCCCCGCCGCTCATTGCACACCACATTATTTTTAACCCACTGCCTCCGAGAGGAAGCAGGAGACGCTTGGGCCTCTGAAGTCCAGCACAATGAGGAGTAAGCTCACACACATGCACACAGTCACCAAGTCGCACACGTGCGCTGAAACACCTAGACACGCACACCAACTTGTGTCATCTGCCGACAGACGTGCACCACACACGCGTACCTGCACGCACACATGTAGACAGACATTACCTCCTCCTCCTGTACCAGACATCGATCCTCCTTTCCTTACAGACACACACACACCAGGGCGCTCACACACCGACAGCCTGCCTTACCTTGAGCCCCACCCGTCTCCACTGGTTGTCCCTGTTGACCCAGATCCAGCAGGTCACCCTGGGTCAGTGGGCTGTAAATGAACTGATACTAATTACAGTAAACAGGACCACATCAGAGCGTGTGGGTCTGAATGTGTGTTTGCATGCATGCATGCAAGCGGCGAAACTGGACGGGCTTAATTCACGGAAAAGGGAGGTCCGCACATCAGCCCCAAGCAGCAATCACAAGTGTTTAATTGTTCATGTTGACCATCTTGGGTGGGGGGCTGTTGAGGTTTAAAGCTGAGGTCTCTGATCTATTTTCTCACTTCCTTTTTTGAGCACTTAATCATCAGTGGGGTGATTTGTGTTTGGACTTGGGTGTCATGGGCTCAGGTAGCAGCGACGTAAATAAATGAAAAGGATACTCAGCATTGTATTCTTTTCTGTGTGTCATTTGGAGGTAACGTCACCTAAAATACTTTGTTGAAAGCTTTAAGCCACCTGTTGATTTGGCCTTTGATTGTATGATTACCCCCCCATCCAGCCCTCCCACTTCTTTTTTTTTTTTTTTTTCACCCACAGTCTCACATGACTCCACACTGTCTAATTGACTCCCCTCTCTGCAACTCGCCCAATCAAATGCTCCCATGATGTCTCACTAGGAAAGAGCCTGACTGACTGAGTGGTGCCTTATAAGTATTTAACCTCCTGCAGTGGACGCACACACTTGTATACACACACACACACACACACACACACACACATCAACCCAGTCACTCAGTCAAGGCAGAAAATCAGATTGACTCAACCTCTAAAGGCAGTGCCACTGAAATCAGATTACAGTTGAGGGAGCCCACAATTTCCAGAGCACCGCATTCACCACAAATGCTATGGCCTTGAAAACATACACCTCTTCCTTTCTCTGTTTCTTTCCTCTCTGACATACACACATTAATCCAACTACACACAAATGCACATTCACTTGAAGGGAAAAGTGATCAACAGGGAAAGTGATGGCTGGGGGAAAATTTAGGGTAATTAAGTCCAGCCCTCCTTGTCTGAATCGATGAGCTGAGGGGTCGCAGGCCCTTCTCACATTGCACTTTCCTGTTACACCCCTCCTCAGCCCCCTCTGTGTTTCTTTAACTTTTTAGTTTTATAAATGCACACACACATGTGACATGTTTTTATATCTGTGTATGAGTTCTTCAGGTTCGCTGTGGTATTATATTACCATCACGCTAATGAGAATTATAATTTGGTCACTTTTGTTTTATGTGCTTCATTGTAGCAGCCTTCAGTTCTCTCCATGAGGGCTGATGTTGACATCCTGCTTCACAGCCTGTCCAGCCGCCACAGTGTGTAGCCAAACGCCCTGAAAGTGTCTGCCACATTGTTCTCCCACTTGAAAGTCAGCAAAGCTTTGTCAGCGTCCTCTCCTGTAGTCCTTTATCGTATTCACACGCTGTGCGGTATTTTTAGCCCATCCAAGTTCGTTCGCTTTGTTCCGGCAATTCTTGAGCAATCTTTCAGACCTCCCCACCTCCTCCATTGTATTTTTAGACAAAGGTGAAAAATGGCAGACCTGACGGGGAATAATGAAGGACCTTCCACTGGATATGGGTTGGGTCTGTCTATGAAGAGGGAGCGAGGGGGTCCTTGAGACTAGACAAGCTGCGTCAGAGAGGACTGAACCTGATGGATCCAAATAACAGGAATGACCATGATGAGAACTTATGGAGTGAGTTTGGTGCCAAAATATCTCCACACTTCAGCTGCACACAGTGAAAGACAATGATGTCCAGAATAGTGGTCTATGTGCTGGCTGCCTGCATCTCTTTAACTAACAACAAATCTTTTACAAATGATCAGCACCAAAGAAGGGAAAACTTAAGAAATTGGCATTTAATTAAAAAACAAAAACATCAATTTGAAGAAAGTGTTTTTAAAGGTGTTGCTGATGATCATATTTATTATTAATCAGAATCAGGAAGTGCTGAATTTATGATTGAGGAGGAATTTTGGAGTGGACACAAAACCATAAATGTGAGCGTCTGTTATTTTCAAACAAAACTATGAAGCTAACGTCGAACATGCTGAAAGTGGAACCTCCTTGTGTACCATATTTTGTGTGCATTAGTTTATCATGATGCTGACAGCCTGGATAAAAGGCTGGACCAACATATGAGGGGGGGCAAAAACATGCATTACAGGAAATTTAATAAAAGAAAAAAAACCTTCAGAAAAGCTTTTCTTCAGTACACACGGTGAATATGTTTTTCATGCCTCTCTATACTGGGCATTGTTAACAGATTTCAAAAGATGCAGTTTACCTCACCTGTGCAACACCTTAAATGTCTCGTCTGAAATTTACATCATGGCTGAGATTTGACTTTCAAAGCATGTGCATGACAAGCCTGATTTATTCATTACCTTATGGATTAGACACCCAATGATGTGTCTGTAATCTGTGGTATTAGAGAATATGTCTGTGTTGTTTTGAAGCCATCATTGTGTTTGGGTATGTGTGCAAAGCCTGTGTCTGTTTGTATTTGGACGGTGATTGCTTCTTGTGTACATGAATGCTGATGCACAACTCCAGGTCTCAGAGTAACTGATACAGCCAAATACATCCATGGAAAGCAATTTACTCCATTAGTTTGTTCTGTTTAGCCCTGGTTCTGTCTTGGGCTAAAGAAGGAAAAGGGTTGTGGCGTTGGAGGTGAGGAAGGGGGGGGTCAAGTCACTACTTCAACAATCCATGTTAAGGCAACCGTGTTTCATTTCCTGGTGCCTGCCTTAGTTCCCCTTAAATGGCATTACCTATTGAAGCCAGTTAAATCACCGACAGCATGATTAGAAGGCCACTGAGGACCCAGTGTCTGGGCAACAAAGCACGGACTAGCCTTTAATTCAATTTATCTTTATAAACATACACATCTGCCTCTGATTTACCACAAATTTTCGAGATGTCTTTTACTGCTTTGACAGAAAAGTTTGGGCTCAATTTACTTTTTTAGCTAAAAAACACTCTCTCCTTTCCAGAACCACATATATCTGGATATTGATCATTTTGCTCATAATAAGGTCCAAGGTAGTGAGTGCTGCATAAAACAGTACATAAAATATAGTCCTAATGGTCCATTAATGAGCAGGATCAAAAGACAACTGTATTAACCAGGATAATATAAATTTCCTGGGTCAGTTTGTGGTTAATGAGAATTTATGTTTTCTGTATCCGAGCAGATATAGTTTTTGATGAATGAGTGCATTTGTGCTCTTTGTTGGTTCATGATATTTTTTAGAAAATCCTGAGTAATGGATTTTTATGTCACTGTAGACCAATGATTTTGTTCATTTTACCTTCCCTCATGTGCATGATCCAACAGATCTAATAACTCCATAAGACATAAAACTCACACTTACCTCTTGAGTGCTAATTTGCTTTGGTTTATAGCCTTAATTAAAAAAATTAAAAAACTTTTACAGTATTATGGCAGAGACAGTATATCAAGCATCACATAGTATGGGTCTAACAGGTCTTGTTGCTGCATCTAACCAGTCTCACCACATGGTCGTCATGGAGGTGAAATGAACAGATGGATGCTGGAGGACATCAGCTGTGGCCCGTTAGCCAGGTCGCCACGCTCGCCATTGTCACAAGCAGACTCAAGCCTCTTGTCTACATTCTCGGGTCATGTTCTGGAAGTGTAGGGTCATGCCCCTTCACCTTCACCCCCCCACCACCAATGAGTAAGGAACCAAACATGATGTAATTACACCCATTTGGTCTGAGACAAACTGTATGAAAGGCAAATGGACCACAGTCTCCAGTGTCTGTCTCTTTAGACAAGGACCATGACCTGTCTCTGACAACCAGACCTCTGTGATTATTATGTGATCAGCGGCTAAGTTTTATACAAATGTGATTTTATTTATTTTCTAGCTCTTCCATCTTGGATTGAAAACAAAAAAAAAATCAACCACTTGAACTAAAAGTGTATTTTTGGAAAACAGTTTCCTGATGTGACACCGTGCACGATAAGCCACAGCGATGCCACAGATCATTAGGGTGTTATCTGTGGCTGCATCAAAGAATGGGCAGGGGGGAAAAGTGTAACAAATCCATGTTGCTTTGAGTATGATAAGCATCATTTATCACTGAGAGTGCTGCTGGCCCATTAACAACCACAGCTCCATTAGCACTATCTGTGAGGCTTTTATAATGCCTTGTCTGCCCACATCTTTATGTTTGTAAGAGGAAATCATTAAGCATTGTTTGTGTGAGACACGCAGCTAAGCCATGTTCTCTGGGGTCCTTCTAGGGGAAGATATGGAAAGCGTTTTGATTTTCAGTTTGTAACAGCAGCAGTGAAACACGTGATGATTTTTGTGTTTTCTTTCTCCATATGTTACTGTGGCTTTGTTCTGTATGCTGCATTACAATGACACAGAGATCACATAGTTTGCATGTTTGGAAGTGTTTGCTTTATACTGGACAGGTGACAAACAAACAGAGCGAAGACTACATGTCTGAACTTTTCATCAGTCAGACAGCTCAAAGATCTTATGTATACTATTATGATTTCTTGGTGAAACTATAAGTCTATTGAAAGCTGAAACTGACGCTTTTAATCAGCTGGTGAATTGTTTACTGACAGTACTGGTGGATATATTTATTTTCATGTTATTAGCTCAGCACACAGTGTATGTCTATACTTGAGACTTAGATGAAAATCATATTTTTCCCCCTCCACTGTAACTAATAGTTGAGGGGGGAGCGTGAAGGATAAGGGAGGGGGCGTCTTTGACTCAGCCAGAAGATGAAGACAGTTGTATTTGTATGAACAGACACAGGAGTTCATTGTCCTCTATGTTTCCTGTGCTCCCCCCCCCCACCAACAAAATGACCCCCTCCTCAGTCTGGTGAGGCATTATCCATTGAATATATATACAGGCGCACATGCACAAACTGCATTTTGAACACACATACCCGCACACATCCTCTCCTCCCGATCAGATGACATCATTAACAATCATTACTGGGACACCAGGAAGCGCAGAGATCTCCGGCTCAGAGTCTGGCTGCACGGGATCAGGTTAGCCAGCTTGAGATGAAAGATTTGAAAAGGAAAGCACCCACCAAAGCTATTTCACCTCTGGATTTCATCAATGCCTCAGCACTAACAGAAAGCACAAAGTGTAAATGGTAGAATTCAAGAGCAACTTCTTCTGTGCTTTGTATACATGGATTTCTTTTAATATGTTTATAAAAGCTCTTCCTGACAGCACTAAATTGATTTTCCCTTGTTTTCTGTGTGAAAATCAAAAACATACTTGAAGCTGTTTGTTTTGTTCGGGTTCAGAAAGGGAACAAGATGGTGACTTGATTAAGTATTGAAGTGTATTTACAGGTTTACACAAGCATAAAGTTGATATATATTCACGTGTAGAGTTTCTCTGATGTTGAATATTTCATTGGAGTTGCATGATAACTGTTTTCTTATCCTGTCAATTTAAAATGGATACAGGGCTTTGTGGTTTCCGTGGCCAGGTTTGGGATCTGGGCTGGGGCTAGTGTGTGGTGTGTGCTGGAGCCATGACTCCTCAGAGTAATAGGCCTCCTCTTCAGGCTCAGAGAAAGCTGACACACCAGCCCCGGGTTAGTGACAGGCCCCTGGCAAGAAGCTTTTCTGAGTCCATAGGCATCTCAGTAGCTGTTCCTGTATGACACTAACCGCAGCTACCACAAGACAAGCAATACCGCTGTTGCTGTCGGAGGCTGTGTGACTGTGATACTACGCGCACAGACCTTTCTGTGGGGAGAACAGCAAGTGTGTATTTGCATTTGTTTGATGTTGGTGGCTGTGTGCATGCATGCATGCATGTGTGCAACAAATGTGCATGCATGTGCGTATGATTGATTCTTTGCTTGCCAGTTCATGTGTGTTTGCGTGTTTCAGGGCCCTGATCTAAAAGCTCCACAAGGGAGGAGAGAAGAGTGACCCCTACTGTTGAAGACCATACACACCAACACTACACTGTGAAGGTACACAGTAACACAGTACTGAAACAATAAATTACTCTAAAATGTTTTCTTCAATTAGAATTATCGTGATTACAGATTGTCACCAAACACTTACAGCTGAAGTATAATAATGTAACTGTGTGCACAAGGTGAAACATTATTCAGCATTTAACAAAGAACACAGTCTATTTTTTCCATGGGGGTTGTCTTCCCAATAGCCTTTGCCGCAGACGACGATCATCAGTAAACATCACAGCCAGAGAAGCACATTTATATGTTCCATCACCGTCCACTTGAGCTTTGTGTTTTTTTATGAATAGGGGCTATGATTGGAGCAGGGAGCGCTGGAAATCCTTTGAAAAGGGAAAACAAAAGGTCTCCTCTGTTGTGATGAAGCATACCTCTCAAGAGACGGGGCCTGGGCCTGACTCAACCTTTCACACAATCGGCGGCCAACAATACAACAAACCCTGCCCTTGCAGACCTACTATTGTACTGGAGCACGCCACAGCTGTGGAGAATCACATTTAGGTGTCAGAGGCAACAAATGTTTCTTTAATTGGAATAGTGGTATTAGCTCATGTTTCCTCCCCATGCTTTATGAATCCCCTGTGCCTATTGTTTGGAAGTTCGCGTTGACGTCGCCTTGGCGGCCCCAGCTAATTGAGAGAGTGTGTGTTTGGACCAGGTTCAAGAGGAACTTGCATCTCTTGGTTTCGTGTGTGTGTGCGTTTGTGTGTCGGTAAGTGGAGTCAAACAGTCGACGTGCGAGAACCTGGTGCTATATGTATGTGTGTGCCTGTGTGTGTGTGTGTGTTTGTATTTCCAACATCTCTCATATTTACAGTAAATCTTTAAATAAATTATTAAATTATTTGTATTCATTCTACATCAGTCTGCACAGTCTGTGTCTCTGACCTTGACTCTATTTTGAACCCCCTGCCCCCCCGCCTTGCTAATCTGGCTTTCAGATGGATTATATCAACACACACAGTGATGACTGTATTTGTCCATATTTGAATAGCGGCAGTTACAAACATTAATTGCATTGTAAGTTTATTATTCTTAATATTCAGTATAAATATTTGAGCCTTTTTTTCAAAGACCCAAAATATGTTGTTTTCAGTGTGGAATCACCTTTTGATTTACAGCACAAAGAAAAACAACAAAGTACAGTCCAGGAAATGAAATATAATTAAAGCTACGTCTAGATTGTACTTTTATGTCACACTTCAGACGATGGGTTTTTAATTTTTCTTCTGTTTCATGTCAAGAGGGACTCCCTATTGGCCTGATAAGTACCCGATTTTTTGCACTCCCTTATCCTTCCTAATCTGAGGAGATAAGATTACTGATAATCTAGGGCATCAAAGACACACCAATCTCTTTCTTAATACAGGATCTTAACACTGGATCAAGACAACTTGCCACAATCCAGGTCACAAGCAAGAAAAAGATTAAGAGAATGAAAAATTCCTGATTTCTCCAACTTTCACTTATTCCTTTAACGTTTATCAAGTGTTTACCACAATCTGTAAAGTCGTGTCTACGTAGAAGTATGGTGTAGGATATTAATGCAAATGTTCACATTGTAGAAAGAGATCTATTCAAAATTGTACTAAGTGAGGAAGAAGACGTCTAATTTACCTCACATAGACAATTACCAGAGCCACATACAGTAACATTAACATCACACAGCACCAAGTGTAGCAGATATCTATGTGTGAACATTTTGATATTTGTGTCAACCAGAGTGCACAAAATAATACAGGTTGTGTTTACAGGTCTGTAATCTGCTGATTAAACAGATGAATTAAAATAGAGAAAAATAAAATGCAGTGTGTTTTTCTCATCTTGAGAAAGAACAGGTGCTGCAAGTCTCCAAGATCAGTGTCATCTGGGGATTATAGCATGTGTCACTGAGGGATTGTGAACGCAACTCAAGAATTACTGCCATAGGAACTGAGATTACAAATATGGATTAGGAGCAGAAGACGCAGATAGTGCTAAATTCACAAGATAATCTGTCAGCATGCTTTGACAAAAATATTACTTATGTGAAAACAGAATTAACGTAGCTTAGCCGTGTGTGTGTGTGTGTGTGTGCGAGCGTGCATGTGTGCGTGCACTTTCTTACATGTTTGTGTATATTGGGTGAGAAGAAGTTGAGATTATTGCAGAAGGAGATACACTTGGCATTGCTTGAATTGAATGTATGATATTGAATACAGTAATCAAAACAAACACTTTTTTTTAATATATATATACTGACATTTTATATAAGCTTTCAGTCTGTTCTACAGTTCTTGATCAAAAAAAAATATAAATATTGTCTTTGGTATAAGTGTGTGTTCACACCTTCTACTGACTGTGACCGGATATCTGAGGTTTGCTTGCCAAAACTAATGTGATCAGAGCTTAGAGAGAGTGTTGGCCTGAGTGTGCATGCACGCAGAGGTACGCTTAGAAGTGAGTGGTTTGGAGAGAATTCATTAGTGTGTAGACAGGTGGCTAGTGTTACACTCCACTAGTGAAAGTCAGCAGCCCGAGCTGTTCTCCGTTCTCTCACTTTGTCTCCCCCTCTGTCTCTCTCTCTGTTTCTCATTCCCTCTCTCCAAGCAGTAAAGCTACACCAGTCTGGATGACATTTCCAAAGACAGCAGGCCACTGATTAGAAAATGGTCTGCACTGAAACAACAGCCTCCGATCTTTATCAAAGTTTAACATCCCCCTCCCTCCCTCTCTCTCTCTCTCTCTCGTTGCCTTCCTCCCTCTCTCTCTTCAGCCTTGCTATCTATCCGTCTCGAAGGCCTGTCTCTCTTGGGAGCCAACTATAAGTACTCCATCAGGCAAACCGCATTAGTGTAATTTTGTCCCAGGAAATTAGCAGAGCAGAGCGGCGCCAATTAGAAGTCAATAGCTGGCTTTATTAATCGAGCTAGCCATCGCACTTGATTAGATTAAGCTGAGCCTGAGCTCTGTTTGTGTGTATGTGTGGGTGTGTAAATGTCTTTGTGTGTTTATTTATCTGTGCTTGTGTATGTGTGTGTATTGCTTGTGCATTCTGGGCTCTGTGTGTGTGTGTGTGTGTGTGGCCTCATGCAGAGAGCAGCAGGTGCTGCTGACTTGCTGACTATCTCATTGTGACTGTCTGCGGCTCTGTTAGAGCTCAGTAATACGTTGATATTGACCCTTCTCGACTGCAGCCTCTTATAAGACACACTGCAGAGGGGTATGGAGCTCGAGGCATCAGTTTATACATAGACAAGGCAGCCAATTGGATAAATTAAACTGACTTCATTACATTAACTATTGTAATCATATAGCTGCAATTAGCAGGCCACATGAGGAGCATAGTGTGATACTATCACAGTATAAACCATAACAAACACATGATATTGTCAGAAATAAAACAGTCTTACAACATTAATGCATTCTGTATTTATATCTCTATGTTTTGTGTGTATGGGTCAATTTCTGGGATATGTGAAAAGCTGTTTTGAGTCACATAGATCAACATAGACCAGTGGATTTGACAGCTTAGGTGGCATTATTCACTAATACTCCCACAAACAGAAAAATCTTGCAAATATGCACATATCCCTGGACATATCCCTTTGCTAGATCTCCTACATGAGGATTAAAGTGTGAATTTCCTGTGTTATTGCTGCCCCTGCCCATATGTGTAATCTCAACATCTAAGCTCTCACCGACAGTCTCTCACAAACTTGTCCTAATCCCTCCACCGTATCTGCCGACTAACACCTGTTCCTGAAGGAGCACAGGCCAGAGAGACACTACAGAGGAAGGAAGCTTAGGAAGTAGCACATGTTGAACATTGTTATTAAAAATCATTGCTATTTGTGTAATTTCTGTCAATCTCTGCATGGGTCAGGTTGTACTTGTATGTTTCTTCTGCCTGTGTGTTTACATAGCTGTCATTCTTTTGTCTGTCAGTTTGCCACTTTCTTCCTCTCTCCTAAAATAAATCTTTGTAAACCATATCCCAAAAAACACTGGAAAGGAGCCTGGCTTTAACCAAACACACTTCAAATGCATGTGGTGAAGTAGATTGTATACAAATTATTCATTTAGAAATGGAACGGAAATATATACATGAAGTGACAACATTGTAATTTTCTCTGCGCAGAGGTAAAAGATCTAATCACAGTTCACTGCAGCCACTGAATACAAGGCTTGGCGTGTTACATTTCCAGCTGAAAACACTTGGAAATCCAAGGCCCCTGTGTGTCTTTAAAACATGGAGTTAGGGAACCACAAAATGATCAACACAACCAGACCACAGAAACCCCACTCCCTCTACACACACACACACACACACACAGTCACACACCAGCACTGGCACCAGTCTCGCTACTGCCAACAGTGGCAGCCCTTAAGCCAATCTGCAGATCCAGGCGCCATCAAATTTCAAACACAGCTGGCACGCTTAGACTAGAATTCATTGTGATCTGTGTTGAAAGAGGACAAAATTAGTCTTTTTACACCAATGCAACTCATCATTCCACCCAACTACAGACATGCTAGCATAGCCGAGGCCCCAAAACAAAATCGGGCTTCACTGGCCCAGAAAGGACAGCTCCCCCTGGGCCATGTCTGAGAGGCTGGTGGCTAAGTTGCTCTGACAGCTACATGCTTTAACAGATGCAGTTCCCATCCAGTGAAGCCGTCTCTATGGGCGCAGATAAGCTAAAGAGAGTTGGTATGGCTATACTTTCGTGGGTTATGGGGTAGAAAAAAGGTGACTACTGTGGCTTGTTGTTAACTGTAGCTTGTCCACTGTGGCTGAGCTCATTATTATTATGACTGGTGGCTTCATGGACAATATATAGTGTCAGCAAAGGGGAACTGGATATCAGTAAGTTTATAAAGTTTTGTGAGGACAGAGGAAAAAAACAGCCATATGGAAAATGCCACCATTCTATCATTGTATTGATATGATCAATCTCAAAATGAAAATTATAAAGTCTAAAAATCTCCCTTGCTAAAATGACACAGTCAGGAGAAATGCCAACACCTGCCAGAAGCCTCAAACTCCACCGCAACAACGATCAATTGTGCATCACGCCAAGGTACTTTCTGAAGGGTGGCAGTCTTACACCCCACCCACAGATTGGCTTACAGGGCACTTCAATCTCAAATCTAATCACAGAAGCAACAATAGCTGTGAGGGGAAACAAAGCGAAAGGCATTTCATATTCATCTCCCCTGTGTCAGGTGGACTAAGTGCCAGCTGGACTCAGAGGGCTGGCGAGGAAGCAGGTAACGTTGCTGACTGCAAAACAGTCTTAGGTTACAGAGTAAAACTGAAATCATCGATCAGTGCTGCCACGGGGGAATTGTAACCGTGCTGTGTGAAGACATAGAGTTTAAATGTTTCTGACAAGGGGAAGTGAAAGAATGTGGAAGTGTTTTCATAAAGGGGTTTTTCTAAAATGCTGAATTATTACAATAAAGAACCATCGGACTCTATAAGCCAGAAGACATTTTAGTTCATAATACACGAGGTCATTGTGCATTAATCCTCATCTAAAGCTCTTAAAAGCTGCTTATATAACCAATTGTGTAAATACTGTAGAATTAAGAACCTCATAGATATAATTTATATCTCCACAGAGAATATCAAATATTTGTTAGTCGCTTTTAGAAAAAAAAAAAAAAAAATCCTCAAAAATTGTAAAGTTACAGTGTAACATTTAAGTCTGTATCCTCTGCTCAGAAATCCCCCAGATTTGACAAAGAGCTCATTCCTTGCCCATCCTCAACAAACAACACCATTCACACTGGCTCAATCATGTGAAGCATCGCAGAAACATGACCAGTTGCTAACCTCATCTCTGTAGACTCAAATGTGCCCCAGGAAGAAAAATGTGAATGAATAAAACCCAGCATAAATAAACAAAATCATAATCCAGGGCTTTTTAACACGATATGCACAGAGTTGTTGATATACCCAATTCCTTCCTTTCATTTATGAGACTCGGTGAGGACGCGTAAACACAAAATCAAAGAGCAGAATCAGACAAAATAGAATTTATCTGTCAGTGCTGCCGACTGTTTAAAAGATCATGCAAACAAATTGGGAAAAGCCAAACTATTTCCACACCGCTCAAAACACTGCAATATGGAGGCTCGAGGGAACAAAACTTTGTGAGGTGGTTTCACTAACTCCTTCTTCCCGCTCCCTTTTCATCTCGTGCCACCAAAAACTCTCCTCGTTTTTATTATTTCGAGAGCCTTTGGGCCCCAATCCCACGTACGTGTTTTTCTGGGAGAAAAACACCACTTATTAGGTGTCACGTCACGATAGAAGCTGTGACCTGTCAGGGCTCGTCTTGCTAGTTATCTGTCACCGCTAGCCTGTTCAGTGTCTGCGGGTGGCTTGGAAGGGTGCACCTCAATACACATATTTGCTGTTCAAGCGTGGCCTGAACAACAGAGGGGTCGGCCATCAAGATGACCCTGATTGTCAAACACAACATGATGCAAAGATGTTGTAAAGCTTTCTAACCCTGGGGCTGGATGGTCAGATTCTCAGGAATTACCATGTAGCTGAAGATCCAAGAATAAATTACAAATAACTCAAATAAGATGCATACATTAGTACTGCCCAGGTTGTGAAACGTGGCTGCAGTATTTACCATTTTCTGAGTTATAAATCATGTTTGTGATGGGGCCTGGAGAAACTGGAATGTGAGAGCATGACAGTGATGGAGGTGAGCTGCCAGACAGGGCGTCAGGTAGCTGCCACACAGGGTTGATCAGCCCTGTGACACGCCAAGAGGCCCGGCGCGTGACATGCCATGTGGTCCAACAGGTTATGAAAGCAGGCAGGATGGCGTTGGGGTGACAAGAACCAGGGGCTGTCAGGAGGGAAACGCAAGGACAAGATGTCATGTTCACCATGTCGACCAGGCGCCACCATCTTTGATTTTGCTCCACTAAGACAGCTGTGAATAGCGTCTCTGCATGGCCCTGATGGATGTGTATGTGTAGTGTATCCCAAGGATGAGGAGTCTCTGTATGTGTGTGTACATGTCTTGTGTGTTTTGTGTCCTGTAAATTTCTCATGCAAAAATTTTATGAGCTTTCGGTTTCAAACTTTTCTGCAAGACAGTGGCTTTGTTGTTCTTTCTAGAAGAGGAGTAAATCATTGAGTAATACCATCATCGTCCATCAGTTCATTCATGAGAAAGGTAAAGTGAGTGTCTGAGCTTCATATTTTTCAGTTTATGTTCAAGTTGCATGTTTTCTATTGCAACGTGAGAGACAACAACTTCCTTACCAGAAAGATTTGGCGCTAAACCCTTCGTCAAGGTTTTTTTTAACAGTAATTTAGCCATGGAGTTAGCAATTGTGAAACAGCAGAAATTCAACAGGGTTGCTCAGTGTGTTTCTTGTAAAAGATTCTCATGATGCTGAGAAACTGAAAAAGATGTCTTTGTTTTGCGAGTGGCTTTTCAAAGGCAGCATTCAGAGAGTTTGCTTTTGGCGTTCCCAGGGGCTCCACAAAAGCTCTATCATTGCACAGCTGATTTTATGTGAGAATAACAAGGAACTGATGTCACCCTCTGCTTGTTATTGTGTGAGGGTTATGATAAGGCAGGGGTAGATGAGTTAAATCATTGTGAAAGTGACAACCAGGTAATGGTATTAAACTATCGTGTTGTTGTTTTTGTAAATACATTTAGACCTATGTTTTACTTAAATAAGGAAGGGTTGATATTTCATGATACCAACAATTATGTTCTCTGGACTTGGGAAATATGCAATGTTAACAATGTGTGTAATCATAGTTTTAATTTAATATATTTATCTGAATGTAGCAAGCTTTTAAATTGTCACAAATAAATTACCGCATAGCTTCTGATGTTTTAATACATTTTGTTGTGAGAAAATGATTCAATATTAATCAGAAAATTACAATAAAAACAGAAAAACACCGGCAGTTTTAGCTTTTTCACAAATGATTTAAAAATAATTTGGCTATTTTTAAGCTCAAAGGCTGGTATTTGATCTGAGTTAGATAAATCACATAGAAAATATAGGTCACAATGTAAAACTTTTAATACAATGTAGAGCAGTGGCCGCCAACCACCGGGCCGCGGACCGGTACTGATCTGTGAGGCATTTGTTACCGAGCTGCACAGAAAGAATAAATAACTTATATCATTTCCATTGTATTGACTATTAGAGATTCTCTCAGACTCACTTTTGCCTGTGCCTCTTGACATGTCAATATGCTTGTCTTGGTCACATGATACGAAGTATCAGATACATTACCCAAAAGCCTGCAAACTAGCGAAAATGAGTGAAAAAACCAAACATCTATGGAGAGTTTCTTTGCAAAGGGAAAAAGGCCAAATTAACCCTTTTACCCCGAACATTTAGCTGCTGACGGAAAGTGACATGTGTCAATCTAATCACGGTGATTCCTTGGCCATTTGCGCTAGCGATGGGATTCCAGCTGATTGTGAAAGCTGACAGGCAAGGCTACTAATGTAGGTAATATGTACGGAACGCTGCATGTCACGGCATGACTCCTTTCCCCTGCATTACTGCCGTAATGTACGTAATATATATGAAACGCTCCACTTGTCGGCTTTCAGAATCAGCTGGAATGATGTCGCTAGCGCAAATGGCTGTGGAATTACAGTAAGTTGGTTTATGCTAGTCACTCTGTATCACCAGCGCGGTGTTAGAGGTTTCATTTTTTGCTGTATTTATCTACCACATCTTGAAGGCCGATCCGCAAAAATAATGCTCACATTAAACTGATCCGTGGTGCAAAAAAAGTTGGGGACCCCTGATGTAGAGTACAAGTGAGTGAGTGAGCATTTTTTTAATTTTTCCATTTTTTTCATCTCTCCCTTTAGTTTTGGTAACTTTTGATTCTCCAGGGCATGACTGACGGGAGTCTTGTACAAACAGTAGAGAGGTGGACGGGTCTTGTTGCACCACACTACACTACAAAAGGTTCTTCACCTGCCAAGCTTCTTGAGACTGGGTGTCATCTTTTCACTCATCATTTCTGTAAACAAATGTGTATTTATAATGCCTTCTATAAATGTCATGTCTCCTACACTTTTTGTATTTGTGCACACTTCATGTTTTACATTTGACACAATACATTGTTTATGAAGTCCTCTGTGGTCCTCTATAGTTGAAATCTGTACAACTTAAAAATAATATTATTTAGCCAATGTGAAACTAGTGTGAAGGTCACTTTGACTAGAATCTAATACTGGCTCAAAGACTATTTGGTATATGTGCATGCATTTAAATAATGTGTTATAATTTATCTTGTGCATTAAGAGTTAGTATTGTATTATTCTACAAGTTTTAAGGTACTTCTTTTTCATTTAAGTTCATCCTCACATCCCAAACTGATATGATTGTCTTTCCAGCTTGTTTCTGTCTTCACAGTGCTTTTTTGTATGATTCATGAGTCCAGTGAAGACAAATTTATACAATTACAGTGTCAAGTAGTCATGTTAGGCATGATCCTGCTACCCCGGGCCTCCAACAAGACAACCCAATGCAACGCTTGGCGAAAGACATGGGGTGTTATCAGGACCATCTGTTGGACATACTCCAGACACTGCAGAAGTAAAGTCATCAAGGCCTCCAACTGATCACAGTACCTTCAGGGCATGTTTAAGGCGCCGCGTGAACTTTGTGAGGAGGGCGGCCTCTTCCCCACACGTTCTTGTGATGCTTTTAAGCACGTACCAGCAAAGACCTCACACAATTCATTTTGAATAGATAAATACCATATAGTGAATCCAGGCACAAACAGACAATGCATGCTGAGATTTAGGGACAAACACAGGCGATGTTCACACACAGACAAACCCCACCCATTCCTTTCATGCTCTACATTAGTGTTTACCTAAAACCCATCCTTTGTTAAATCGAAGCCTGCCGTTGACTGAACAGTTTAATGATAGCTGCAGGGTCTTATGAATTAGTATCTGCTATTGGCAGTCATTCATTTCTGTCCTCTCAGTCTTTCTTCATCCTCCCTGTGAAGGATGAGGGTTGAAGTCACGGTCAGGACCCCTAAATAGGGGCTGTCATTACTATCTTTCCACCAATCACAAGACTTGTTTTTGAGAAAGTGTTGCAAGATGCAAGGTCGGGTGATATACAGCAGAAGCATGACACTACTCAGTGCCAACAATGCAGCACACACACAAACACTTCACTCTACATATCTGCTTTGTAGGTGCTACAGCATCCTGACATGTGCATCACTATATCAGATTGTGCATTAATCTACTACTGACAGCTGCTTGTATCCAGACCAGCTTGGTAAGTTCATCTGTAGGACTTCTGCAATGGATTCACTGATTGGTTAAGAAAATAAAAAGCATGCAGTCTGGAAGTGCTCTAACAAAAGTGTCATTTACTTCTGGGACAGTCTTTAATATGACTTCAGTGGATAATGGTTGTATCTGCTCTCCTCTCGTTGCTAAAATTATCTTCAGATCTTGGCTAAGGACTCACATACTGTATGCCTCATGAAGCCTTATTTGAACTGTTGTCTCCATGTCAAACAAACTGAATAGACTGGGAGATGAACAGAGAAAAGCTAGAGAGTGAATTAGTCTGTGGCAGAGTGCCTCATGCAGTAACAGACAGGAGATCAATATTTACAGACACTCCCCAGCTTTAGACAGCATTCATGTCGGAACGAACAAACAGCCCTAACTGCAAAGGTAATGTCCAGCCCACACACTACTCTACACGCTCACACACACACTAAAGTATACACTCTTTCTCTTCTCCCTCTCCAATCACGCAGAGACACTCTGCCCTGAGACAAAAGCACAGGTAAAGGTTGACAAAAGGTGTCTATGGATCTTTTGACTCACCCACACACCAACCGCTGTCTACATTCACCGTGCAATTATCTCCTTACAGACCTAATTCTGGCAGTTAAGTGGCTGGCTAAAAGCATGTGTACACAAACGGGGCTGGAGAGAAAGGTTGAGCATGCCGTTTATCTGTCAGCTCTATCACACACCTGATGGATGGCCATCGCCAAGCCTGACAGGAAGCCACTCAATCTGACCTTACAGGTGACTTGCGCTACAAACATAATGCGTGTGTACATACACACCCCATCATAGTCACAGACATACACACAAAAAGATGAATACATCTGAAGCTGAAAATGATGACTTGCCCATTAGTCCCGCACTGGCCAAATTTGTTGATTTGCTGAAACCAACAACTCATACAAATAGTGCTTGTTTCTGTACTGACTGAGCACTACTGTAAGAAACTTCATCACAATTCCCACAAGTAATCAGTTCTGAAAGACTGGCTGAACGGGTTTGTGGCCTCAGCCCAAAAATGCTGTAACTGAAGCTATTAGAGGCTAAAAGAAAGATATGATTGAATCTTGTACATATAAATCTAAAACAGCCAAGTGCTGAGTTGTTACTTTATTTGAGTTTATAGGTTTTTTTTTTTTTTGAAGTTTTTCTTTTTATTTTTTCAAGAGAGCATGAACAGCAGTAAAAACAAGACATATCTAAAGCTTTTGATTCGGTAATAATCTGACAAATAGCTGGCAGTATGGCTCCCCAACATTCAACCTCTAATCTCTGCAAGAGCCAGCAACCAGTCATGTTATCCTGACCAAAGTGAACAAAACCAGCTCTAACGGGATGGGTGAGAGAGGTAACTTGAGCCAGTGTGAATAGACTCATTGTTGCTTTGGCTTAATTAGGCGTGACAAGCGAGGCGTGAACAGATTCCCATCATTAGGCCCCCTAAAAAGCCCATTAGAATCAATGGTCCACGCTCCGGTCAGACTTTCTGTCTACCAGCCAGCCAGCCTCCTGCCCCTTTAGCAGGACACTGGATATAGTTACAGCCACCCAGCCGCGGCTAACTCAAACAAGGCAACTCTATAGCTGTGCCCTAACACCAGAGGTAATGCAATTGACGCCATGTTCAAGGGAAATGGGGAGGATGATGAGAGGGGTGGGGAGTGGTAGTTTAGGATAAAACGCACAAGAAAGCGTGTGTACAGGAAAAGTGTACGTGTCAGAGAGTGTGTGGTAGAAAACATAAGCCCGTCTTCTCGTCAGAAAACTGTACCAGACACCAGGCAGCCAGTGTGGCTGATAAACTGCAGGGATTAGCAGGCACTTCTGGAGCCCAAGTGGCCCTATCAATACAGGACCGGGCCCATTGATCTGTTGTCTGGCCGGGTGCTGGGGCTAATTCCTGGACCTTGGCTCTGAGTGCTTCTCACTAGGGAGGAGGGAGGAGGGCGGAGGTGGGGGAGAGACTGGCTGGCTACTAGTGGCGCCATCCACAGACCCTACTGGATTTGAGGGCTCAGTGTTTACCATATACCAACTCAATAGCCTCATTACCACAGCTCATCGCTCCCACTTTAACATATTCATTGTAATTGTTTAAAATCAGGATTTTAAAAATGAATTATTAAATTAATTCAAACAAAGAAGCTTTAATACAATAATATTCAGAATATTTCCTCTAAAAGAAAACTTTCCCTAATCTACACACTTTAAAACGAGCTGACAGTAGAAATTAATTTTCTGTTTTACCTTTAGTTTTCTGAGCATCATATAGAAATATAACAGGCTTTAACAATACGACTTTAGCCAGACTTTCCCCTAGCTAAATGTGAGTCCCACTCTTATTTTGAAATGAGAATTTGCTCTAAGTAAATGACTTTCTCAAGCATTTGTCAGTGTCTGGTTTGGAAATTGCACTGTGTTGACAAATGGGGATTATCTGAAGCAGAGTAGCCTGCATTAGCACCTCCATGTAATCCCTATTGATTAAAGATATGACCAGTGGAAGAATGGTAGAAAGGGGTGAAAAGATGGAGCGACCACAAAGAGCGGGCAGTGAAAGTCAAAGATGGACAACAGGAAGAGTGAAAGCTTCTTTTTTAAAAGTTTTATTAGGCTTTTTTTTTTTTTCTTTCTCTTTTTGACCTGAGGCTGTTGTTTTAACTACACAAACACAACAGGCTGCGTCCGCTCCTGAAATTTCCAAACACAAGCGCACGTACAAGTGTGTGACGTCGTGCCCTGCAGCAGTGAAATGTGGTGCAGCGGGTTAGGGCAACATACACGCGAACAATAGGTAAACCAAAGAAAGAGGACTCAGAGTTAAGGATAGCACGACACTATCACTGTGGACAAGGAGAAAGGGAGAGGAATGAAAAATAGACTGGGTTTAATACAACTACCGAATTATTGGTGAATCTAGACGCTAAATATTTTATGGCTGAAACTAACTGACTGTCTGATAGAGTGACAGTTTCATTCTGCTGAGGTGGATGGTGCACTGTATAGCTTGCTGAGATAATGGAGGAGGGATATGTTCACCTATAAGACATGTGCATGCACCGAAGGAGATGGGAGTTTTATTAAACTGACTTTAAAATTTCAATTGGGCATCTGTCAAACACTAAGAGCAGCTCTGTGAGGCTGCAGTCAGGAAGAGTGGAGCTTTGGTAAAAATGTTCACAGAGACTACGTGCTAATGCAGGTAAAGACTCACCACCATCACCTCGCAGGCAGCAGTGAACGAGGCTGAGGCTGATAGAAAAATGTTTTGCTGGTTTGGACAAATTACATTAATTATTTTAGCCAAATGATGATATTGGATTAGAGTTGCCAAATTAATGTCTTTACTGAATTTCACTAAAATCTAATTTTGCAGCGACATCTTAACTGAATAAAAAAATGTCAACCTGCTGGCGACTCAAGAAAAAGTCTGTACAGTTTATTTTCTCGAGGTCCTGAATTTTTGGACAAATATTATGAGCAATTTTCCCACTTGTTGAAATATTATAGATATTGATCAATGCAAATGGCTATAAAAAGGTGTTCAGGATGGTTCATGAGATCAACCTTCTGAACCTGACATATTGGTTAATTAGTGGCAGTTGAGAAAAAAATTGATTTAATAAAAAATCAACATTATACCATCAGCTCTTTCCTTTAACTCTTTAATTTACTCACCTTTTATTTGTAATGTGTCACACCACACATATTCTTCACATATTGAAATGTTTCATGTTAGTTGTACTCACCTGTGCAGAGCTGGAAAATAAATCATCATGTGGAAAATCTTATAAACACTCATACCTTGAAAAAAATGAGAATTGATAACATAACTGTTGGTCATGCAGTTACTAAGGTGATGCCAACATGTGGTACGGGTTTACTTTTAAAACAGGCATCTGTATTGAAAGTAAATAACACAAAATATATAGCACAACATGCACCTTACACTGTAATCCCCAATGACCCAGAGGAAGAGACTAAATGTTCAGAACTGTTAAAATGACATAAAAACTTCACACAAACACACATCTCACATGAGCCTCAGTCAACAAGTTTTATGTGTTGGGTTTAATATGCAAAGATTTATAAAGCTGATACAGTCAAATTTACTAAACAAAGCATACATGGAGCACTTATAGCACATATTTTTAATGTATATTTAAATAAAATGAATGATTGATGTATATTGTTTTTATGTTTTCTTCATTTTCTCTCAATGAAATTAACACTTTTATTCATTTCACATAAAACAAAAACACAATTCGTGGTGTTGAACATAAAGATATTGCATTGTCCTAAAATTAAATAAAATAAATAAAAAACCACTTCTTTTTGCTAACATATTATTATCTAATACAAATAATTCACATTTGTAGAAGCTGCGTAGCATCTGCAACCACAAAATATTTCAGTGTGATTAAAAACATCCAGTCAGGTGAAGGTTTAGTTACAAAGTTAATTTAGCTTGGGTGTACTTAAAATGATCACGTTACTCGACTGGACTAAACAAACTATTTTGTGCACAAGCTGTTTCCAATAAACCTTTAGATAGAGTGAGTGAGTTGTGATTTACACTGCAGGTTCAATATGTCTCATAATGTTGGTTAAAACACTTTGACTGCAGACACACACATATATCAATATTTCAGCATAGTAAACAGGAAATCTGACAACAGGTGGGGCTGTGATACCTAAATTATGCTCCTGAATGCTCCTATATGGACAGTGTATAGTCAGAAGTAAAGTATGTGTTCTCCTCTTATTTCAACCCCCATTCCACCTTGTCACCACTTTCCCTCATTTCCCCCTCTCTGCCCTTACTGGGTCATCTCCATCTCTCCATCGACTCTCATCTTTCAGTAGAACCATCTCTCTAAAAATCAACTCAAAATAACTTTTCACCTCCAAATTCCTTCCAGAGACATCCGCTACCTCTCGGCGCCCTTTTGAGAGAAAACCCATTCATATTTGATTCACGTCTGAGCAGAAATGGCAGTAATGTCTCCTGTAATCGCGACGAGTGTAATCAAGCGGGCTTTTGATGGGCTAACGGTTGGACGCGCACTACGCTAGTGCGTCAGGAGTGATATTATATTTGGCAGCTGTGTCACATTTTTCTAAAAAGCTTTTCTTTGATTTCCAGACAAAAAGCTCCTGAGATTCAGTTGACGTTTGGATCAATTTTCCTTTGTTTCTGCACTTTTCTGTCAGAGATGAGAAAAAAGGGTCATTCTCTGAAAGAAAAGGGTTTTTTGAATTTATAGTTTTTATATATGTTCTGGATTGAGAATTTATGTAATTTGTATTTATAGCTCTGTTTGTAGCAGAGGGATAATAAAATATAAAATGTAGTAGTAGCAAACCTCTTATAAATACACAAACTATTTTACATACCCCACTTTGTGACTATACTAGGATCTGTGGACCAGCATTTTTATTTATACCAATAAAAAAAATAATATTTTACAAACTCTTTTTCGTGCAGGGGTTTGTGGTGTTTGGACTGCCATCTTTCTTTTGGGTTGTTGTTCCAAATGATTTAAATTATTCATTATCATTTTTTCTCATTTTGCATCTCCTCTCAGCCAGTATTTACTTTAAGTGAAATTAACACTAATTGTGTCCAAATGCACTGTACAAAATTGACATAAAAACATAAAAAAGAGAGTGTGGTGGATGGGCATGCAAGTTAGCACTATACAGAAAGAGGCAATGTTGGGCCTAATTTACACATTGGGTTATTTATTACCTTTTTGTACTATTTCTTGCCATACTTTAAACAACTTTAACCATTTCTATTAATTTTTACCTTTAAGAAAACTTTATTTTTGCCTAGCTGCAGTGAATGGACCCATCCATTATTTCGGTTTTACGAAAACCCAACCACATATTATTAAACAGACAGGTTAAAAAAAAAAAGTCTGCGATGACTGGTGAGGGGGGAAAGGGGGGGACAAGCGCTGAAATGGCTTTAATGTGTCGTGTAATCGCAATAAGTGTGAGATCAAGCGGGTTTTGATGGGCTAGCTGTTGAAGTGCTCTCCACTCACATGTCAGGAGTGATATTACATTAGGCAGCCTTGTCACGTTTTCGTAAAAGCTTTTCTCTGTTTTGCTGACAAAAAGGTGCTCTCGAGATCCTGATGACATTTACAACGGCTTCCTTTCCCCTCGAGTGATCGGGAGGAGGCTTCAGCCGAGCAAATCTCAGAGACACAACCGGAATTGATCTAAAATGGGGATCAATCATAAATCAATGAGAATTTCTCCACTGGTTTCCTCTCCTTCCTGTACAGACGTCCCTCTTGCCTGGAGCCAGTCCTTTCCAGAAGACTGACAGTCACTGCTCTGAGGTGAGTTTATTCTCCGAGTTAGTTCACAGATTTGAATTTTAAAGTTCACAGTCCCTAAAAATTACCCAGTTAGTGTCCCAACTTTTTTAATGAAGGATCTCCTCCTACCCATGTCTTCTGCCTCCACAAGATCACGTCTCTGAAGGTGAAGCCTCAACTGGCAACACCTGGAAGTGCAAAAATGTAAAGTAAAATGGACAGAATTGAGTGAACAAAGTCTTTGCCTCCTACTTTCATCACAGTGATGTTCCTCTTCTTTGGTACTAAATGGATATATTTACATCCACCATTCACTGTAAATAGGCACAACGCTGCACATATGCACATGGCTTTCACACACACACGTGTAAGTTTTTGGTTGCATGCTGTTTGCAGCGTGTTAGAGGCCCAGCGTCCTCCTAATCAGACCTGACACCAGACCAGAGGCCCCCTATGCCCCTCACTAATTTCAACCTCACCAGCAACCAATCTACACTATCCCTCCACCAGGCTGACAGGGGCCTGACTGGGGCTCCAATCAATTGACTCTGATGGTAAATGGCTTCCAGAGCTGTGCCAGGCCTATTACTTCCTACCCATAACCTGTGCAGACTCAGGTGAAATTGGCCAAGCTGAAAAAGCAAGATTGGGGTCATCCTGGTGCTAACATGTTTTTACACCCACACCCACATAAACACACACACACACATACATCAGAGCACTCAAAGCTAACATTCATTGGGATTCTGACAGCATAAGTGCGGTCATAACCAAACAACTTGTTAATGCTATCACATGTATTTAAAAGGACTGACACACTAGCAGGAAGTGAGGGTTCTGGCCCAAACGCGAACTCAGGATGCCAGAGAGTGTGGGTCTTAAAACACACTTCCACATGGGATCAGGTGACTTCTGATGAGTGCTTGTTAAAGTCTTGGATATCCTCTTAAAGTGTATCCACATTTCCCAGATAATTATGCGGGGAGGTCAGACTAGACTCAGATGGAAATATCAAGCCAGTTTTCTGTTATTAATATCAGTAAACAACAAAGTAAACTGGCTGGTATATTTTTCCAACACTGACGGATGACTTCAACATTGCTATGATGTCATATGAACTGACACTGTAAGGTAACTCATCATAAACACATGAGCAGCTCTCCTTTGAAATGTTAGCTACTGAACTTGCAGTGATTTTGAATGAACACTGCGGCTCCCACTGCCATGTCTGATGACTCAGCTTGGTTTCCCATCTCTAAAGTGCCAAGTTTCTTGTAATTTTTACTGCGTTTGACAGAAAAATACATTCCCACTGTTTGCCCAAATTGACTCAGGTATGCCTTTTTTCTCTAAATCAGCCAAATTTGCTCCCTTGTCAGAAAAGAGTGGCATGTTTACAGAAAGACTGACTGGACTTCTTCTCAAACTGCATTTGAGGCTGTAAATCACCTCTAGCACTGACACACAACTAACACCTGCAATGGTCTGACCAAATGGGCCTGTGATTGCAAACTGGGGAATGGTCGGTCACTCAGTTTTCCCGTCTTTTCCTCACTTTTAGCTGCCTTGTTCGGCTTGTTGGAGAAGATGTTGATGAAGAATTATGCTTTGTTTGTTTTAGTTAGAGGCGAGAACATATTTCACGGTGTTGAAGGTCACAACGCAAGTCAAATTCTATGTGGTGAAGAGAGGAAATATGAGCCTTTTAAGCTCTTTAAGCGATTCCCTCACTGTCTTGGCCTCGGGGCGAGGCTAGACTTGTTTCAACACACCCCAAACTGAACAAGGCCCAAAGCTATACATCAGCAGGGAAGTGATTTGTGAGTGGTTGTTGGGGGCAACATATGGTCACAAACTGAAGGAGGGCATGAAATTGTTGTAGGGCTTTTTATCAAGATCAAACGATGCACCTCTGCAGAAGGAATAAGGATTCACACACCTGCAATTATCTGCTCCAGCCTGATCTATATTGTAGGTCATTGCTACAAATGCCTCTTGCCAAGTACAGGATGCTCTTTACTGCTTCTGAATAGATTTCTTTCTTTTTCAAGCTAATGCAGGGTTCACTGTAAGGACATGACCTTTAAAGTGATAAACCACCACTATCACTGTACTTAAAAAAAAAACAAAAAAAAACATATCTGGGAAAGCACTGCTGGGGTTTTCCTGCTGCAGGAGTCAGAGTAAAAACCAAAAATCCCATTGGCTGGCTTAGTCAAAAGAAAAAAAAAACATCCAGGGACATGATAAGGGGCGAATAAATGAGTGTACTGTGGTGTATTGTGTGTGCGTGCAGAATCCCTTGTGCCCATCTTGGCCCTCCTCCAGTTCAACTCAGCTGAGTTCTCGGACAGAGGAGATAATTGCTCCAGTGATCACTGTATGAGAGAGATTTAGTGTTACTAAGAACGAGCAAATGTCAAAACATCCCTGATCCTCACAACCCATCAGTTGTTCCTCCTATGCCCTCAACCGAGAGCCTTGTGGTCAGCTCATTAAGGGATTTCACACATGTGATTATATTGTATGAGTGTTTTGGGGCCATGCGAGGGAATCTTTTCTGAGTGCAAGGAAGTACAGCTCGCTCTGTTGCTCTCTCCCCCCCTCCCATCTCTGCTCTTTGTCTCCTTCACCTCATCACCTCTCAGTGTCTCACCACTGTGAGGGAAGGAAGCCACGAAGAGCATCACAGCCTGATTTGTTTAACGGGCCGAGTTTGTATATGAGGTGTGTGTTTGCGTGTGTGTGTGTGTGTGTGTACATGTGGGAATCATTCAAAGAGAAGAGAGATAAGACTAGGTATTTTTAATAGCATGGCATATTTGACATAAGCCCTGGGTGAGGAGACAGTCTGGATGAGACCCAT
>OOFC01021030.1:0-10919 GCA_900323345.1 Pseudochromis fuscus
TGTCAACAAAACAGTCAGATAAGTCAGTCAGTCAAACTTTATTAATAGAAAACAAACCAACGTTCTGACAACTCCGTTCACTCCCAAAACAAGCTAGTGCATTCACAATACGGTACCGTACGTACCGGTAGCTCTTACCGGTATTTGTGCTGCCTTCGTTGAAAACAATGTATTTCCAACTCCATTTGTCACAGTTCAAAGCTACATGAACAGCTGTTTTATTTTTTTCTCCGAGGTAACGTCAGTGACGTAGTATTATCTTTTACCAACAGCAAGGTACAACAGGTAGTGCAACTTTTTATCACGTAGTTAGTGCATCACAAACGTGGAGGGAACTTTTCCCTGATTCAGTAAACACGTAAAAGAAACAGTCTGATACCGCTACGGTAAATCAAACTTTAGTGCAATCACAATATACACCCCCTGACTACGGTACCATAATTAACCAATATTGATCCATAAGGCACATCAGATTATAAGGTGCACTGTCGGTTTTTGAGAAAATTAAAGGCTTTTAGGTGGAGCTTATAGTGCGGAAAATACGGTAATCTTCTAGGCACTTTATACAAGAGTGCTGTGGAAACTTGAAGCCTGAATTGTCATATATTGAGAATGGACTGTCAGTAATCGTAGACATCTTACCTCCCCAAAGTGTAACTTCTTAAATTCAAGTAGATGTCTTTCTAGGAACAACCATGCCAGATAAATTATTATTCATAACAGATTATTTGACTTCTGGAGGAGGTCTTTAAGTGACAATGTGACATTTTAAGAGAAATACATTTGAGAAGTATAACTTTTGTCAGATAGTTTTCTTTTTTCTGTCTGCCTACACTCTTCATTACCTTTGCTTGTGTCACTCTGTCAGCGCTGTGAAGTGAGTAGATGTACACTCGTCTTTGCTTCTGTCAAAATCTATACCAAAGTGTGTCATTTTGATATAAATAAATCTCAGTTTAGCAACTTTGCATTGCTGATACAGACGATAATCACCTTAACTGAAATACATATTTTTTAATTTATGAATGTATTTAAACAAGGATGGGTATATGAAATAAAACATCACGGTGAACTTGTACAGTAACTATGCTGCAAACGGAGAGGAGCTCAATCAGCTGTGAAGTGAAGTGGCATCTTGAGGCAGACACGCTGGATGTGTTGGCTGCGTATCAAACACAAAGCCAGTGTTATTCAGTTCACTTCTAATTGCCTACATGGCTGTTTTTCCTGTATCACTGATGTACGCTAACCTGCAAATCAAACCACATGCTATTATTGTGCAAGCTCCCTGCGAGTCTTCACAAAACCCAGCTGCATACATTGCACCAAGCTGTTTTACTCACTAATACGATGAGGACATACAACTTACTTGATGACCTGTTGTGCGCTTGCTGAACTGGTACTGGACAGTAGAGTCTTGCGGCAGTTATGTTTGAGGTAAAATGACATGAAGTGTGTCCATGTCAAGTCTTTAATAAAGCATCAAAACAAATGTTGATAAGCAGCTTCCACTTAGTGAGTAATAAAATATGTAAAAAATGACATGCAGTGAAAAACTTCCTCACACTCAGTGAGCGTTACCTCCTGTGACTCTGAAGGAACAAAGGGATTTCTCACTTGGTCTTTAATGTATTTGCACATGTGTTGAACTTGTCAACAAGAGAAAAAAAACAAGCTGTCAAAGTGTCATCTGCCTTTCTCTGGGGCTTACTATATGCACACAGGATTAGTTTCAGCAAATGATAAATGAAAAATCAGAACAGATAAATACAAAAACATGTCACTGAGGAGCTTTAACTTAATTAAGAACACTTAAGAGTCCCGATCTCTCTCTCCCTTTCTCTCCGTGACACAGTTCAACTCTGCTGGTGTTAATCTGTGCATCTGCATGTGTACTGCAGTGATTTTCCCGTACTGCAATTAACAGTCATAGCTTGAAAAAAGGTAATTACAAAGCTAAGTGGGAGACTGGAAGTCATGCTGTAACACATAGTGTAGACACACACAGTTTTTTTTTTCCTACAAACACTCACACACTGCCACAAAATCAGTATGAGACAGGGACATAAGGGCTTGTCAACCCATCAATTAACATAAAGGAAGGAATAAAATATAGACACGCTGTGACAATTAAGTGTCATTTAAGCTTTTATTGAAAAGAAATTCACTATGGATAAGTAGGACAATCAAAAAAGAAATAATGACCTCTGATTCTGCAGTACGACAAAACAAGCTTTAAATTGAATGTAATGGAGAGGAGGGAAAAATACAGTAAAATAGACACACTGAGGTAAAAAAAATAGACAGACAAACAGTGATAAGGCACCGAAAGTGTATAAAGGAGAGGAAAATATGGTAAAGGACAGTAATCCAATATATTATGTTGCGTTATGAAACAAGTCCAAAAGTCAAGGGACTTTTACTTTCTAACCAGGACTAGACATGCACATGGTTGGATTGTCCGTACAGATCATCATAACATCAGCTGAGACATGCCTAAACCACAAACACACACCCACACACACACATGATACTATCACACGCCACCCTGTCAAAGTTACCCGATTAGCAGGTTGTTCAACTTCATAGACACAGCAGGTCATACAGATGTGATGCGACATCCTTGTAACACCAGTTTATATTTTATTATTCAGCACATTTATGCTTAGCTGGTGTCGTGTGTGTGTGCGTGTGTGTCTGTAGGTGTGAACCGTGTCCTGGAGATAAAATGTCAACAAGACAAACTGCAAAAACGTGAGCATGTGTGCAAGTCCAGACATGTCTGCAACCATGTCAAAATGGGTAAAGTTGGTTGTACTGCAAAAAAAATCAACGCACTTTAACGACTGCTAAGGAGCAAAAGTTCAGGTTGGAACTAAAAAAAAATGTTCGCAACATCACACTGACCTTATTTCAGAGGAAAATTTGAGTTCCCTTCCTACCGTCTGTTAGGAGTGATGTCAATATTTGTAACCGCGACACTGATGACTGATGAGGTGATGAGGGTGTCCAGAATGTTTCCCATGAGCCACATAAAGTCTTTCATCCACACATATGGAGCTATTTACATGGAACAGGTGGTGGGACGGCGAAGACTGAGGAGTCTGACACACAACACACACACACACACGCGCACGCTGTCTTGTTATCACTGCTCTCAGTTAATTTATGGTCTTAGATCAAACATTAGAAAATGCTACACCTGACACTCCATCACATATCATAGAAAGGAAAAAAGAAATGGGTGAATCCTGACTAACAGCTGTGTTGTAATTTACAGCTCTGTCATCCCTGCAGAATATACTAAACAAAAAGACACGAAGACTGACTCTGGCGACCGGATACCGCATAATGTTACCACACGGCGCAGGTGCAGTCATGAAAATAGATGGAAGACAGAGTTTCTCGCAGCTGTTGCTTTATGACTTATAATTATTGTCATAACCATAACTGTCATTCAACACCACGTAGTCTCATTGATGTGGGCTCTCCAACCCGTCACACACTTCTGTCTGTTTTCTATTTAGTTTTGTTCCTGTATTTGTTCCTTCCTCTGCTCTCATTTGGTGAGTCATCCTCCTTTTTTTTCTTCCGTCACCCCTGCGAAGACATGAACAGGCAAAACACAACGACTGGTTTATGGATTGTTGGATGGATGCATGGGTAGAAGAAAGCAAGGGGTGGGCATCCCCATCTTTGTCAGTGTTCTCACATTTAAAGCAAAAAATATTGGTACTCCCCGTCTTTCTTTCTTTCTCCATTTTATTTCATCACCTTTTAAATCAATATAAATCTAACCAAAACTGAAAAAAAAAGCATGACATGAATGTAAATTTCAACAATGTTATTTCCCTCTTATTTACGCCACTCTGAAGCTGCTGCTGCCACAGGAATGACAACCCTTGTTGGGATTCTGTCGCATCAAGCCAGCAGATTTGAATGCTAAACCCATTAGCCAAGCATCACTCACAGTCAGAGCTGGCGATGATAAATAACCCAACCAGAGAAATCTGATTAGGAGAGACGAAGGCAGGGGATCTGAGGGAATGAGTAACAGCAATGTCGCCGTTATCGGGCCTCAGTCAGATTGGAAATCACACACCGAGAAAACATGAAATGTTCATCTGCAGTGGGTTGTGTCGGCTGTTTTTCTAAAACATGGATTGGGACCCAAAATTGGGTCTTTGGTGGGTTGCAATTAAATGAAAGCTGAACTTTGTGTGCATGTTGCTAAGCTCCGACACGCCAGAGTCACTGATCTGCACAACAAACAGGCTGGTAAATAGGTATGCTTTAACCAAAAAAAAAAAAAAAAAAAAAACCTGCAAGTTTCTGGGTGGCACTGCTGGCCTGAGAGTGAGGCTACGGCTGAGTGAATCATTCACATTCACCTGGCAGTCAACCATGTACAAGCTGACACTCATATATGTTATTTGTGTGGAGTTTTTGATGCCGTCTGGTTGTTATTCTCACCTCGTTCTGGGTTGTAATTTATTATTTACATTTTACGCCTGTGATTTATGATAAATAATTAAGTGCATGAGTATGTATTTTTCAGATTAAGCAGAGGCCCAGAGTTTCGTAAGCCACCCTGAGATGACATACGCTTGGCCCGATGTGAAGGCAAATCTTGGCAAACACTGAAAAGTTTCAGCTTTTCCGTCACCCCAGAGACCAGATCTGCTGAAACAAACACAGAAAGCATTTAACCCACATTTAAGAAGCCCCTTGCCCTTTAAGTCATTTACTTAAGTGCAACTAGTTAAAGTGTTAACTTAGCAGAAACCACAAGCTGCTGTTTTCACTGACATTTGCATGGCGCCGTTTGTTATCATGTAACTAATTGTGCTCTTTGTTGTACCTCCTGTGGTTTTCATAGCAGAGACACGCTTCACTGGATTTACAAGGACTGGCATCAGGTGTGTTTTGACTCTCCACTTTGCCAAACGCGTCACCAGGGACAACAAGTTAATAAGAAAAACAAGCCACTTGAGTTTAAGTTTATGTGAGTGCAGACTGGCTTAGGTAATCTGAACCTAAATAGCATTAACACACCTATTCACTCGAGGAAGTTAGGTTACACTTTTACAGTGTTGCTCTTAAAGCTTTTTCACAAACATACTTCCTCACTTCTTTTCCAAGAATCAGATGAGAAGACAAATACATTCAGGAAGCAATTATCTCAGCATTAAAACTAGAAGCAGCGCAAAATGTGTTCTGTTCAAAATGTGTATTTTTATAATGCACCAACGAAAACTATGAGAACACACTCTACCATACTCTCACACACACGCTACTATAACCTCTTACATTCACAATCATACTCTCTCACACACACTATTACATTATCATCCTCTTACATGCACAATCATAATCTCTCACAAACACTACTAAAACCTCTTACATGCACAATCACACTCTCACACAAATACTACTAAAACAGAATGACTGTGAATGTGAGACAGTGTGATATGAAATGTGAATGAGAGTAGCTGTGTGTGGGAGACAGTTTGATTGAAACGGAAGTAGTCTTGAATTCTCAGTTCCTGATTGGCCTATATGAAGAGGGCGGGATTAAAAATATGACAGACACCTGACATAATCAGAAATGAGAAGATGGGTGGACAGGTATTGATCATTGATCTGGCTGATTGATCAGCTGATCGTTAAGCACAGCGCTGTGTTCGGGCGAGAACAAATGGATCCCGTTTTTTGCTACCGGTATAAAATGACAAATATAGTTTTCTGCGGTTATACAAATATAAATTATTGTGATGTGTTGAAAACACAGACGATAGAACTTCCTGGTCAAGTAGATCGGACAAATTAAATAATAATATCAAAATCTGCCTGTGGCCAGTATTTAAACTTTCCCTTATTTTTGATCTGTATTAACAAACAGGATATTGAAAAACAAATTTTGATTGATTTGTGTTCGTTTTATAAATGATAAAACGGAAAACAACCCATTTTTTAAAGTTTTGTTTTGGGATTCTTAATTGGATATCGAATGATTCATGGATTCCTGTCCACCGTCTTCTCATTTCTGATTCGGTGTGTGTCAGATTCTTAATCCCGCCCTCTTCATATAGGCCAATCAGGAACTGAGAATTCAAGACTACTTCCGTTTCAATCAAACTCTTGCAGACACCTAACTATTCTCATTCACATTTCCTATCACACTGTCTCACATTCACAGTCATACTGTTTTAGTGGTATTTGTGTGAGAGGATGATTGTGCATGTAAGAGGTTATAGTAGTGTGTGTATGGTAGAGTGTGTACGACAAAGTATAAAGTACTGCCTAAACAACCTCTCATAGAAAAACCTGCAAAGTGCACTAATGAATATGTTGTACACCACATCCTCTTTATATTCTACACACATGCTGAAATTTAAAATCAGTGTAGTATCATGGGTATTACATGCTCCAATTATTTTTGGAACTATTTCTTCTTGGGTCCATGTGCCTGTCAACCTCACAGTGGCAAGAAAACTCCAAAATGTCACTGCACACATCAACTGTTCACCAACAACACGCAACTCCGACAACATTCACTATTTGTCCGTCATCGCTTAAGATTTTTTTTTGCACCCTTATTTTTCCCTGCATCTCTCTGCCGCACCACATAAAGCAGCTTTTCCACAGGCATGTAAAAATGATATTAGTTTGTCTTCGCTGTGTTTTTTTTTTTAGAGCCGCATTTCCGAGCACTGTCACACTAAAAAGGTCAGCATGGACTCGCATGCAACATCTCAATGAGACAATCGATTCAAACCCCTTAACCTGGTCCCTCAGGTCAGATATACACATTTACAATCATTATAATAACCCTTAAGGTCAAACTGGATTCAATTAAATAATTTATCTCTATACAGTGATTAAATCCATGGTTAAGGTAATTCCCTGTTAATGATGGTGTTGCAGTCTTGTCGTGTCTAAATTGAGTTTCAGGTAAGAATGTGTGAAATGAATGGCCACTCACTGGAAACATGAACTCTTTACTGATCTCCCTAAGCACACATATATAAAACACTGTGTTTTTTGTTTATTTTTTATCTACCGTATTTTCCGGACTATAAGCCGCTACTTTTTTCAGATGCTTTGAACTTAAACACTGGTGTTTCTCATGTATCGGCGGCACGAAGCTCATTAGCTTTTTACAAGCTAGCAAGCTCATACATTTAGCCTCGCCACATCAGACCCGGTCAGAGTGGACCACATGAAACTGTTCAAATAAATTCAATAGCGGCTTATATACAGGTGCGCTCAATAGTCCGGAAAATACGGTACTCATATTTCTACTTATGGAGAAATAAGAAGTATTTTAATGTAGGAATGACTGTGCAGCAAGGCAAACATCATGATATGCGATAGTGACTGCGTAGCATCATTAGCAGGATTTATTTTCCATGCAGTCCCAGACACAGAAGTGCCCCACAACATCAAACCCTCAGTGCTGGTTAATTATTAACGGAGCAAATTCAATTCACCCTCCTCACCAGTTCACTGACAAGCCCATATACCTACTATACTGTGCCACTTATAGGTTGCATAAGCATTCCTAGTGACAAACAATTACACAAACACACACACACACACATGCGCACATACATTGATTGACCTTTCCCACTGAGTGTTATTAATACATGCAGGTCCTATTTGGAAAGGTTAACGAGCAGTAAGGCCAGCACCGCTCACAAGGAATACAAACAAGAACAGTAGATGCCGAACCCTGCGAGCCGTGTGAGTCCAGGCCATGTGACTTTCAGTACCTATAAACACTATTTATATTTGGGTAATTGCAGTAATTGCACATTATATACACTGAAGTAATGATGGCAGTAATAAGTAGCAGCAGATGGAGGTTAATGGTTTAGAGAAGATACGACCAACATTCATATGACCTATGTTCGTGTGCGACAAAAGTTCGTCAGCTAACAAGCCTCTAAAACAGCTAAATATATAAATACACTTGTATAATCTGCTTAAGGATGGTTTTTCTTCTGTCCTTGATCTGACTTAACTGTACTCCATATACTGTTTCAAGAGGCCCAAAAATAAACTTTTCCTGCTCTGGTTCTCATCTTTTCACTGTCCTGTGGTCTTGAGAATAATGCACAAGTTGTGTGATGTTGTTAGAGGCCACAAAACCATTTAGGATGTCCTAGCATACCAACTGTCTGATCCTGTGTTCAATCGAATGATCACTCAGAGCAGGAGTGTAGCCCAGTGGTTTTTGATTAGGCTTTTAAATGCACTGGTTTCCTTTGCTGCAGGTCAAACTGCTGATCAGGTTAGTGAGTGAGTCAGTTTCCTGTTCAGCAGCCCCCGTTTCTTTAACCTCAACCAGTTTGTGTCCTCGTCTGCACCGCTCCATGCACACACCTCTCTCCTAGAAGATGTTCATATACAGCAAATAACCTTGTTGTTGCTGTTTTGTTGTTTAAAAATGTACTTTATAGTTACACCTTGTTTGCTTGGAAAACTATTGAGTTGTAAGTTAAATGTGGGAAATAATTGATTTACAGGTTAATATTTGTTACGTCATTGTTGGAGCATGTGATATAGGTCACAGCTTGTGGTGTCAGTCTGCCACATAGACACAATAAGGATTTATTTTTTATTTATTTTATTTTTCTTTATTATGTCTATGGTCTGCCAGTGTTGGCTGAGTGAAGGCTGTAGTTTCAGACAGTTTTTTGACCACACACACATAGACACACATGTACTTTAAAAGGTTTAATTAACCATTGGGTTATTTTTTCACTACATTAGTGAAACTTTCCTTATCTTTGTAATTCAATATTAATTTCCAAAAAGGTTTTGTGAACATTTTTGTTTCAATTTTGGGAAAATAAAGCCTTCAAAGTTTAAAGACACTGTGCATGGAGTGTGTTCAGACGCCACAGGCTGTTCCTCATCCATAGCTTGGTATGCAGACACAAACCTACCCAAAATACTTATGTTGCCTTAACTAAACAAGCAGGTCTCCCGTCACAGTCCACTCTGACCTCCTCTAGTGAGTTCACACATGTAGTGCTTCCAGCCAGCACTTACATTTCTCATCACAACACACTTTGAAAACACTTTGGTAATATGTAAATGTAATTTCTCAGAAGCAGGTTGCTCTGCATGGATTAACAGATTGAATACCCCAGGGCTAGAGAAGGGACACTTGCTTGGGTCCTTAATGGAAAAAAAGAGCAGAAAATGTTAATTGTTTACTTTCTGAAAATAATATAAGAAGATTCAGTGACACAGAACTTCCATGCAAAGCTAATAGCAGCCATATGTGTCAATTAGGAAAGTACAGCGTGGAGGGAAACCCTGTGGTTCCACTGAAAATATACAATATACATCATCAATGATCTTAAGTGGATTTTTTTCTTTCTTGCAAGTCCAGAAAAATGTCCTTTTCATACATCTGAAATGACCAGAAATTCTCCTTCCACCTTCCCACATCACAAAGCTCACAGGGTTGACTCAAATCTTTAACAGCTTAGGAAACTATTTAAATGTGCATTTTGGGGGTGGGTCACAAAACTGAATGTAAGTCATAAGTGACTTGGAACGTCTTCCTCTCTGTCTCTCTGCTCCTCTTTCTCCCTCTCTCTCTCTTTAACTGGGTCAGTGTGATGATGGTGTCAGTGTCTGGACTCAGCAGCAGCATATTTGCATCAGTCATCCCAACTAGACCGTGAAGAGAAGGATTTCCCTGCTCAGCTGTGCCAGTGAGTCAGTGAAATATACCCTCATAAAACCCTGCTGGACGGAAAAGAGGCCTGAGGATAACTTGGATCCATTTAATGGGCTGAACTTCAGGCTCTTTGCTTTTGGCAATGCAGATACATTGTAAGTGGAAAGTAACATCTCATGGGACTGATACTTCACATAATGATGCTTATAAGGCCTGTAGAAATCATTGGTATGGTGTTTTATAGATGAGTTATTTGAATGATGGATACAGACATTAAGTCTCTGTTGTGGTGATCACGGTGGGTTTTTTATATATACTGGTTACACTTTCTGTGTATAAATACTGTGGCATGTATCCTGTAGATACAGTTTAATCTATCTATCTATCTATCTATCTATCTATCTATCTATCTATCTATCTAATTCTTTTATGCCTAGATAGATAGATAGATAGATAGATAGATAGATGGATAGATGGATGGACGGATAGACGGATGATAGACAGATAGATGGATAGACGGATAGATGGATGGATGGATGGATGGATAGACAGATGATAGACAGATAGATGGATAGACAGACAGATAGACGGATGATAGATAGATAGATAGATAGATAGATAGATAGATAGATAAATAGAGATGGATGGATGATAGACAGACGGATGGACGGATGGATGGATAGACGGATGATAGACAGAAAGACAGACAGACAGACAGACAGACAGATGGACGGGCAGACGGATGGACAGTTGGATAGATAGATAGATAGATAGATAGATAGATAGATAGATAGATAGATAGATAGATAGACAGATAGACAGATAGATAGATAGATAGATAGATAGATAGATAGATAGATAGATAGATAGATAGACAGATAGACAGATAGACAGATAGATAGATAGATAGATAGACAGAGACGGATGGATGGATAGACGGATGATAGATAGATAGATAGATAGATAGATAGATAGATAGATAGATAGACAGAGACGGATGGATGGATAGACGGATGATAGACAGATAGATGGATAGACGGATAGATGGATGGATGGATGGATGGATGGATAGACAGATGATAGACAGATAGATGGATAGACAGACAGACAGACAGACAGATAGATGGATAGACGGATAGATGGATGATAGATAGATGGATAGACAGACAGACAGACAGACAGTCAGACAGACAGACAGACAGACAGACAGATAGATAGA
>OOFC01021041.1:2476-14786 GCA_900323345.1 Pseudochromis fuscus
TTTGTATTTGTTAGGACACTCTGAGGCTCTGAATTGAAAGTCATACTAATCTGAATGATCTAAGCAGGGTTTAATAAATAAATGCCAAAACCCACGAGTTAATATTCAGAGTTAATCATCAACACAGGTTAAATTAGTCGCTTGATTCTGACATAGTGGAAACCAGAGAGCAAAACCAAATAACACAGGACTAAAGGAAAAAATGTATCTTTGAAGTTATGATGGATTAGATCTGAACATTCACTGCCTAGTGAAGGAAAAAGCAGAGACTTGCTGCAGCTTTCTAATCATCACCAGCACGATGCAGACACGTCATTCAGACAAGGTGAACGGCTTGAAAAAAAAAAAAAGATGATTGAAGCTGTGTAAACAGCCCGGATAAACGTGACTGTAAAAGCAGTCTCGATCTTTTTCATAATACATCAAGATCGCCTTTATCAAAGATGTTTCAGGTAAAAGCAGCTCCAGACGTGGAAAATCTCACACACACTAACATCTACAAACACACACAGCTGATAGTGAACTGAACATCCACTGATGTGTCAACTCCGACTTTGTTGCTGTGTCGGTCACCTGAAAGTAAGTGACGAGCTGGAGCTGCACAGTCGAATACAGGAATGCTCGATCCTGGCAAACAAACTTTTAAAGCAGTATCCTTCACATTTACATTCACCAGTCAATTCCTCAGGCTTGACGATGTAAAGCTAAATAAATAATGTAAATAGTTTGACAAGAAACTCAATAATGTACTCCCATCTTTATGAAAGGAAGCAGTCCTTCACTGCATTATTGATCTGTTTCTAAGGTTTTGTTTTAGGCTCATTTTTTGTGAAGAGACAACTAACGTGATTTTTTTTCCCCAAAAAGGAGGAGCTGTCCGACCTTTTCCTCCGCCCTCGGTAGTGTCTGCAGTGTGGATGTCAGGACAGAGAAGGTCACTCGGTACCTACAAACTTCACGCTGCAGCCCTTATATTGCCTGAGACGGTGTTTCCTGTACTTTTTTCTTCATCCACACCGCTCATAATGTTTTGAACGGGTTATTACCTTCTCCAAGGAGCTTCTGTCCATCTGTCTGTCAGCAGCATTACAGAAAAACTACTGAACTGAATCTGGATGAGTTTTTTGGAGGGACAGGCGGAAAATGTAATCAAAGAAAAAATGATTACATTTTGGGCAAGATCAGAAAGTTTGAACAGCATAGCATTTCTATTTGACCACAAGAGGGCCACAGTGTTAAGTCTATAGCATCAGTACAGCTGGATTATGCCTTGGTTTGTGCTCTGAGGGCTTTCTACTTTGATTTTACTTGAAACTACTTCAAATATTAGTAAAAGTGTATTATCATATATTCCATTTGGTAAACTGCATGATGTTCAGGTAAATAAGAAGTCTTTACATTACCTATAGATACCACTCAAAGTAATCCAGCATTTATGGTAAACAATTCTGACCCTTTTTACCAGTGGTGGATAAAGTACTCATCTTCAGTATCTGATACTCATGGTCAAATCTTACTCAACTACAAATAGAAGTTATCTGTCAAAATGTGACTCAAGTAAGGTAAGTACTAAAGTACTTACCTTTAAAAATACTTAAGTATTCCAAAGTACAAAGTAATAGTACATTTTCTAATATCAGTACATAGCTGTATTGTTCTCAGTGCCTGAGTCAATCCCCGACTAACGTCTGCTTCCTGTTAATGTGGTATTTTAATCTGAAAGGGCTTCGATGAAAAGAAAACTCCTTCCTGCAGAGTGTGTATAATACTTTGTTGGTTGACTGTTCGGTTTTGCTTTTTGGTTTTCAAATTTCCCATCGAGAAGCTAACATGCTAACATGCTGTTTTGCGTTTTAAAAAAAACCTAAAACAACAAAACCGTGCCGTTTCCTGTCTTCCCTCTTTATTGTTCGGTTCCACTGCCGGTCACTTCCTGCCACTTTGAGCGACGGTAACTCTACCTGGACAAACTGCCTGAAACACATTGCCAGCATAGACTGTATATAAAGTAAGTAACCACACACTTCCTGAATGAATGTAGTGGAGTCCAAAGTACAATATTTGTCTTTGAAACGTAGCAGAGTGAAAGTAAAAGTTTCCAAAAAAAAAAATACTCAAGTACAAATACTGAAAAAATGTACTTAAGTACAGTACTCAAGTAAATGTACTCCGTTACTATCCACCGCTGCTTTTTAATTATTACGTGTTAATGTTAAGGCAATCTCCATGACTGTTAGCCTTACGATTAATCTATGCTGACCACTTATTCAGACCATTTATTAATTACAGTTAGCTATGTATTAGTTTTAGCTAACCATTTAACCACTGCTTCTGGGCTAACTGCTTTTGCTTCCTGCCACCTAGGTTTCATGAGTCAGTGTGGATAGTTTTGTCATTTCCCTTTGGAAACTACAGATCTACCCTCTGGAGCTCAAGTACCACAAACTGGGGATCACTGGCCTGAGAGACGAAACCCAGGGTAAAAACAGGCCACAAATCTGCTTATCAGGCTTAACTGCTGTCAAACAGGTTACTGAGAAAAACACACTAAGATTTTGAAACACTCACTTTGATACTTCTTACATGTAGATTTTGGTGGTGAATAGTTAAAGGGCAATTTAATGAATGTATCTAAATCACACTGCAAATATGAGAGAGTGAGTGACACTAAGACAATTTGTCCAAACCGTAGACTAGGCTATATAAAAAATGGAGGTAGCCACCAGGTCTTAAAGGTGAAGCCAATATGGTAGTGCAAAAAAGTCCAATACCTCCAACCTCCTGCCTTATATCAGTTCACAAATCTTAATTTTCAATCATGAAATACTCCACAAACCAATGTGTGAGACCACAGTGACTACATCTATTGCTTTGAAACAGTCTGTGGTCTAACCACTGAGGAGCATGGTGGATGAAACTTAAGTCACCATCTTTTGATATTCTACATTTCATTCATTTACAGAATGGAGAAGAAGTTTCCTGTAGCCTCAGCCAGTCTGCACCCTCTCCATCCGAAACACTGTGAAATAATAAAAGGAAAGGGTGGTCCACAGAGGAGCTCATATAAATGGAAATGCCTCTGCACCTTATGCTTTTCAGGGAAAAATGTGGACGAGAAAACAGAAAGTCAAACTCAAGTGGGTGGAAAACACCAGTTCCCTGGATACACATGCTGATGTTATTGGTCGAGACGGTGTGTGAAAATAAGATTTTACTGTAACAGGTTTACTTTCCTCTGCCATTTTCTTTTTTCTGCTCTGGAGAAAAACAGGGAATCCACATTGTCCTTTTCCATAATGCATGTGTCACCCGAGTTATTCTTTTCACAGGTTTTAAAGCATACTATTGTGTTTGCACATGTTTATGATCACTTCCTTCTTTGAGATTGGATGAAAAGTCTAGGTAGCAACATTAAGATGAGACTTCTCTGCTGCTGTGTTGCCAACAGTGATGCAAAGGTGGAAAAGTCAAGAAGTGTTTTCTTCTCTGTTGGCGTTTCACTTTCTGTTGAGTGGGTGTCTTCAGACTGTGACTGACACTGTGGAGGGTAATTGAGGAGTCATGCATTGATGCATGTGTCCTCACATTATTTTAATAGATAGCCAGTATGGGGGAAAGTTTGCAGACATATTTGCAGCAGATTTTTAGCGGATATCACAATCATGTATTTTTTAATACATAATCCAGAAATACATCAGCTGAAAACCAGCTATGGTCCAAACAAGTAAGAGAATAAAAATATTACAATTTGACAAACTTTCACAAGGAAAATATTTTTATTGGTGAATGATTCAGCTTTCTAAAATTACACAGTAATGCACTTTGACAGTTGAGTAATAAAAACTTTAAATCTAAATAAAACACACTCCACTTCTTCTTGCTAAAAACAAAATCATGGCTCATCCCCTGAATCATTAATGTAGCATCAACATCATGGGATGTTTTCAGTTGCAAATAAATGCATCACTGGTTTCATTGTTCACTTCCTTTGTTTTTATTTTTAGATTAAAGTTCAATAATAGTTAATTCCTTGTGTGAATGTATATATCACCAGAGAGTATCAGCATCTGTAGTAGTATCTGTGGGAACAGTATTATCAGTTAGGGTGTTTCATTGTGTTTTAATGGTCCAATCAAAGTGCTCCAAATGCTTTATCCCACCTACATCTCCTGTTTCTGCCAGAAATATGTCACAATATGAACGTCACATAGTCTCAAAATGCAGTACCAGGTGGACTTTGACCACCTTAGCAACTACAGCTACAGAACACATGGCTGTTTGTGGGAATGCACAAACCATCCCATGTTAATTTAACACTGTGGAAGTCTGTGTAAGACAGACCTCTGAAATCCTCTAAGGTATATTAATGAATAAATGGCAGGAAAATCCCTAAAGTGAAAATGTTGAACGTGTTACAGAGCAGCTGATTCCTGTGTGGCTGCTCCCTCCTCCGGTCTGGGTTTCTGTCTCGCTGCACTGTCACAGCACGGCTCCAGCAGGGTCACACAATGATCAGTTGTTCTGCTCCACGTTCAAACGCACGTGATCAAACTGCAACAACACAATTTTTCACTGCCCTGCACAGCGGCCCTGCCCCAACAATCACAACCTCTCATAAGGCTATTACCTCCCTCTGTATGAGCACTGTGATTGTAAAGCTACACCAACACCTGAGATCCACCTGTCCTCACCACCGATGGCGAGACTGAGGTGATACAGTGATTTCAAACAATTACAGCCTCCTCCTCCATCTCGGTTATGAAGAAAAACAGGCTCAGAAGTGGTGCACAACTTTAAGACTGAGCTGAAATCAACTGGAAGTAAAATGTAAATGTTTCTTTATGATGCTCTGTATGTTGCTACAGACGTTTGCTGCTTTGTTCCCATCATCTCCCTCCTGTCAACTACATCTGGGAGATATATCAAATTAATTAGTGTTTGCTCAATCTGGAAAATGTCTAAATCACTTCCTCTGCTGTCTCACTCAGCACCAGAGAAAGAGCTCTCAGTACCTTCAGCCTTAGTTTACCATTTCCAATTCGTTCTGCACTACACTTCCAATAAAACACTGGATTTCTTACTTGACTTTAATGATTGGATTCAAATATGAATAGGCTGTAATCATAAACTAAGCTACCCTAATATTAAGTTATATGCCTTCAATGACAGAAAATCAATGGGAGTAAACACCCTTTCAAAGGCTTGCTACTTTGTTACTGTCTCACAGCTTCTATGACAGTATTGTAAAGAAAACAGCAACGTTACAGTCGTCATGGTGTTTCATAGAGACGTTGCTCAGTAAATTATAATGCTGTTCAAAAATAAAGTTCTAAACTGATAAAATATATTAAAATCAAAAATTAAAATGATTGATACTGACTTGAATTTAATGTGAAGCTGTGAACTTGACAAAATATCCTCAACCCTTCAACTTCAGTGGACTAAATATTTCCATTATTCAAGTTGAAATAATTACATTACTCCACTAAGGCTTTCAGTTTTTCAAAAAATTAAGTTTGAATTATAGAAATGGATAAAGCATCCAGCTCTCCAATGCTTAAGGCTAAAAGGTGCAATTCTCCTGACAGCCACTAGATGCTGGCTCCAATGTACGTGTGCACGATAGTCACATTTCAGGGACCAACGATGTAGGATATGAATGAAGTCGACATGTTTTTAGCATTTTTTTTTTTTTAAAGGGACACACTGCACGCAACATCAACCAATCACAACTGTTCTTATTGGTTTGCCAAAGCAGACCACACCCCTGCATATGGAGGGAGTCGCGGGTAAAAACATTGAAAAATGAGCAGCAAACAAGGGAAAACAGCCCAAAACAAAGTTATGTGGAATTATTTCAGCTACAAGAAGGATGATATTGACCAAACGCGTGTTGTGGGTCGCCCGAGCAACGTAGCTAATTTGTTTGACCATTTACGTCGGCACCACACAGCTCAGTATGACGAACGCAAAGCGAGATCTGAATGCCGTCCAAAACAAAAAACAATTCAGAAGTCGTTGCAAGTGTTACACCATGTGAGAAACACGTACTCAGGTCCCAAAACAATAAAAGCAAGCAATAAAAGATAATAATAGCATCCCTATAACACAGACAGAAGCAATAATTGTAACACTCACAAAGAGGTAAGATCAGTGCAGGTTAATTATCCACAACATGGCAGCACTGCAGCATAACATAATGTACTATTTAAGTCATGTCGTTAAAATTCCTGCATTTTTTTCATATCACAGGGTTAAAAAAAAAAATCGTAATGTCAGTTTTTGCCATAATTCCCCGACTTTTTTCTGCTGTTTATGTAAAACCTCGTATCACTGAACTGAACCAGCATCATTTTGCCTGAGATCTCCCTTTTCCATCGATTCTCGAGTCCATATTTGTTAGACTTGAGAGGGGAAGAAATAACTGTATGGCACTAATCAAGAGACACACCTCAACACTTGAAACTCATCTGTTAATCTATTGATCCATCGAGTTTATTCCCGTCGCTGCTTCTCTGGGTGATTAATCATCAACAGGACCCGGCCTGGGAGATCAATGCAACTTAGAACAAAGAGCAAGTCGCACAAACAACATCACACCTTTGGTTTAACCCGACAATTGTTCCATGTTGAAGTGAAGTGTTTGCCAAATTCACTGTTATTATGAACGGCTCGGCATTAGGAGGCTTAATTCTTTAGCTTTTTGTGAAAATGTTTGGCCTCAGAGATCTCTCCACACCAGGAGCCCTGACCGAGGACATCTATCACGGCTGCAAGTAAACACAGGTGGACAGGTCATTTTAGCAAAGAAAGAGAAAAACACACACAAGCTAAGGCTGATCTTTTGTAACATGGAGAGAAAGCTTGTTAAACACTTTTGATGCTTATCTGCAGCTCAAGCCGTTATGCAAACACCTCTTTCTCCACACACTCAAAAGCAAGGGGTCAAGGAGTTGTTGACCTGTCTTGAAAATACAAACTTTACCCACAAGGAGTATGAAGAGGAGAGGTGGAGCAAAGGGAAATTTCCACTCTGAGTGCATTAAAACGGACATCAAACAAATGCGGCCGTAAAAAGGCTTAATGTTCACAGCAAGGAGAATAACATAGGGTTACAAATGACCCTGTGTCGCAGCAAGACAGATCGCACACACACACAACACACAAGTGGGAACTATGCACTCGCAAATTATTCAGTTTCCACACTTCCCTAGGAGACAGTTTCACTTCCCAGCTGCTTCGTTCAGACATTATCAGAATAACAAATTACTAATCATAACCTGGAAGCCCCGCTGTCGGAAAATAGCCTGACAAGAGCTAGCATGAAATACCCTCTGTCAACAGCTACACCTCAAAGACAGCAGTTCTGTCATGTGCATGTTGTTATAACACAGTCTATGATGATGGAGGTAGCAGCTCTGACATACAGATCATTTGTGGACTTTCACTGCGAAGCCAGGAGTTTGGTACCTAAATGTCACCGTGTTGATTTTTTTGGAGCTCGAAGTGACCATATTTGAGGAGGCGGGTCTGACCTTTGAACCAGAGGGCCCTGCCTTATGAACATGAGCCTCAAGTTCCGCAGTGAATGAGCCTCCAAATCATTGAAGACCAGACCTGTCAATCAAACTGATCACTATTCCTCTTTTTGATGTCTAATATCTACTTAAGGATGTATGAATGATGAGAGTTGGCTTTAGCTAATGACATCACAGTGACTAATTTTAATTGTTTTAATTGTCTGTTTTTTAATTTAGTAGGGCTGCTGCTAACAAATATTTTAGTAATCGAATAATCTATTGATTATTCCATCGATTAATCAAATAATTGGATAAGAAATGCATGTTAAGGTGCAATAACAAATAGCGCTACCAAACGATAAAAATTTGCATGATTGTGGTTTGTCGCAAGCTGGGCGATGGGTTAGCTTTGTGCTAGCAGAATCCCCGTCTATCGTATGCTTCCTGTTAATGTGGTATTTTAAACAGGAAGTGCTTCAGTGAAACCTCCTTCCTGCAGAGTGTGTGTAATACTTTGTGTCGGTCGACTGTTTGTCTTGGTTTTTTTGTACTCACATTTCCCATCAAGAGGGCAAACAAAAAAAACGTAAAAATCAAAAAGCCGTGCTGTTTCGCATCTTCCCTCTGTATTGGTTGGCTCTGCTGCCCGTCACTGTCGTGCTTCTTCTTCTTCCTGTCCGTTTTTGTCAATACCGTAAACAGTGGGAGCGATACTGCCTCCACTGCTTCCTGTGGGGAACTACAAGTACAGATGACTTTTTCCCAGCTTGTATTTAATTTTACCAATAACAAAAACAATATTACGACGCATCGATTCTTGAATTTCCGCGTCGATTAATTTTTATGATCAACGTAATCGATTATGTCGAATAATCGTCGCAGTCCTAGAATTTAGGTAATTGCAGTTTTTTGGAGCCAGCCTCTAATGGCCATCAGTGGTATTGCTCTTTTTTGCACTTCTGCATTGGCTCCACTTTTGAGACCTAGTGGCTACATCCATCTTTTATATACAATCTATACTTATTATCTTTTGATCAATATTATCTCTCCACCTGATTTCCCACACAGGTTTCTGAACATCTTCCACACACTCAGCAAATACTGTCACACCGTCTCAGACTGTGGAAAAGCAGAAAGAGACCATGTTCACCTTGCACACACACCATTACCCAGCACATTCAACCAGCTGAGTAATAACAACAGCGAGCCATCAAAGTCAGCAAGTGAGACAAAAGAGGGGGGAGGCGCTGCGATTGGCTGGCGAGCACAATGATGAAATGTTGCCACACATATACCCACTGTGCATCCAAACCACCACTTTGCAAAATGTTGCATAATCTTAGACATGATGCTGGAGAATACACATTTCAGAAACACTGCTTCAGGGTGAAAATGCTGCAGCTGCTGCTCAGATTTTCCATGTAATCCTCTAACTTTAACACAGGGCATTTGGTTCAGCTTGCACTGGGTATATCCAACATGCCTCTAACTGAGATTAATCGCATGTTTCTTGGCACACCCCACGACTTATTTTAACTCCCACCCTGAAAGCATTGTCGCAGTGTTATTGTTGTCATTCCTAAATCGTGTTAATCAGGTTAGTCCAGCTCATTTAAAGGTACAAATGAAATGCCGCAGGAGCCACAATAGTTTAACTTTAAACAGACCGGTTCAAAATGGATATACCGTATTTTCCGCACTATAAGCTCCACCTAAAAGCCTTTATTTTTCTCAAAAACCAACAATGCGCCTTATAATCCGATGCGCCTTATATATGAAAACCGTTTTAAAATAGGTCATTCATTGAAGGTGCGCCTTATAATCCAATACGCCTTATAGTGCGGAAAATACGGTAATAGAGGGACAGACCAAGCTCCAAAATACAGCTCAACACAGCAACGCATGCTACTTTATTAACATACTTTAATATTTTAACTAAACCAACCAATCACAGGCTCCAGCTTCTCAAATGTAATTACCTGCTCATTCTGTGATACTGAATTTGAACTTTTCTGGGGGTGGATTGGACAAAAGTTGTTTTCCGTCGACATATGTTATAAATTTTTAACTAAATTTTCAGAAAAATTGTCAAAATAAAAACGCTACTTTTCACACATTTTCATCATCAACAAAACGATGTGCTTGAAAGAGTCAACAGGAACAGCAGGAACACATCATTTTATCGTTTGATGGAAAAGAGAAACACTGACATACAACAATTATAAACAGTAACATAAAGCTCAATGTTGTAATTTTTAGATACAAAAATGCTCAAGTTTCAGAGTATTGACTGACATCCAGAAAGCAATAAAATTAGTTTTTGGTGTAAAAATTTCCAGGCATTGATGTGATATTTACCACAAAATATAAACAAATTAACTGCATATGTTTCATTATCATACAGCTGCACAGACGTCTGTGTCCGTAATGACCCCAATGACATCATCAGGGTCCCTTTAAATTCTCAGAAAACTTCACACAACAAACAAAGTTGGTGGCGTGGCTCCTTTAAGAGGCTCACGTGGCATACACATCCCATATTTGGCACCGTTGTGGTCGTCCAGTTAATTATTAGACGTATAATTAAATTGGAGCAATACGGACGCACAGCATTATATTTTATTGGTCAGAAAGAGTCCCGATGCAACACATCATAAATATTAGTCTGTCTTCTGATCAGTGTCCCACCTGATGGACGTGTACAACACCCAATAAAACTTTACCTTTGATGTCAGGAAAACATAACAGTCAATCAAGAATCACCATAAAACTGATGCATGTTTGGCTATTGTTTGCTATTTTAAGATTGTCCAATAAAAATGACGTCTAATTATAACCTACAATAAAAAGACACAATAAAGGAATAAATAAACATTTGTTGAATGATTTATGATGCTGATCTTGATTAATCATCAGCTAGAGTGGAATGTGTAGTTGTTGAAGGTCAATTACTTGTTGATGGAAGCTGTTGTTGGCTGTTGTTGAGAAGTGTGTTTAACTGTTATGTAGAAAAAACAATCAATACACTTTATACTGTTCCATAAATACTCAGTGTAATAAAATAGTACTGTGCAGATTGTCAGTCAGTCAGTCAGTCAGTCATCTTTTATACCTGCTTGTCCACATTTGTGTCGCAGGGGTGTGCTGGAGCCTATCCCAGCTGTCATCAGGCTGGAGGCGGGGTACACCCTGGACAGGTTGCCAGCCTATCGCAGGGCTAACACAGACAGACAACCATTCACGGTCCCACGCACACCTATGGTCAATTTAGTTTGATCAATTCACCTAACAAGCATGTCTCTGGACTGTGGGAGGAAACCGGAGTACCCGGAGAAAACCCACCATGCACAGGGAGGACATGCAAACTCCACTCATACCCCTTTTCCACCAAACAGGTTCCAGGGCCAGTTCTGGGCTGGGGCTCGAGCCAGTGTTCAATTGGTTCAGAAGCTGGTCCTCTTATGAACCGGTTTGATTTTCCATAGGCAGGGGGCCAGGTTGGGGTCGCGTCACGTAAAACGTCAGTACGTCGCTGCACAGGGAGCCGGTTCACAACAACCGGCCGCTAGCAAGCTAGCTGCTGTTAACAAACTACTGTTACCCTGTTACTATCAGTCCATGAAAAGTGGATCTTCTAGTTACAACATGATTGAGTTAACAAAGCAGTGATGCATCGCTGCGTGCGGTATTTATTCGGTTTTGGGGAATTACGTTGTCCTTCCTGGTCGCATATGATGGCGAAGCGCACCCTCACTGTAATAATGTTTAAATGGAGGAGTCATCATGTGCATACCAGTGCTGCTCCTGGTTTTACAGTCTACACTGGGATCCAGAGCCAAAACATCCAACTGTGAGTGGCTACTGTATTTTCATTACTCTACTCTTCTCCCATCATTAGCCGTGTTTCTACTGTCGCTCCTCCAGCTCCTGGTGTAGTCGCTGTTTAATCGGTGCGAAGTCTGGCCCAGCAAAGAAGTGGGGCCAGAAGTGGCCCCTGTTGTGGCCCCTGTTGGCGGTGGAAACACAACAAACTGGGGCTAAGTCAGGAACTGGCCCTGGACCCTGTTCAGTGGAAAAGGGGTAACAGAAAGGCCCGAGCCGAGATTTGAATCTCGCTGTGAGGCACAAGTGCTAACCACTGCACCACCGTGCCGCCCACTGTGCAGATTGTGCATTACCAAAACAAGCACAAATATGACTTCATGTTTCCTGCAGAAATAACCAGGAGTGAGTTTCATACAAACGCAAACTGATGCATTAGTTTGATGTTAACCGACAATATGTCCAGGCTGCTTTTACTTCGCAAGTGCGGCGAACTCTCAGCCCCGCCAGCATTTTCTGTACAGCCAGCCTCTTTCACAGTCAAACTACACTGGCCTCTTTGAGCATCCACTGCCCACAACAAAACCCACACAAGCACCACGACTGCCAATATCGCACAAAGACACCATGTTACTACAACCCACGGCGAGGAGATGGAGATGGAGGGGAGTTGGGGGGGCAGAGAGAGAGAACGACAATTATGTTAAACGATGTTATTCTCACTCTGTAGTCTATTTTTATTTGAGTCTATTTACATGCTTTCACAATGTCGCTGCTGCAACAGTCCGAGCACAGCAGGGCGAGCTGAGATTAACAGGAAAAAGTGGTGTGGATGGATTTCTTTTTTCCTTTTTCAGAGAGGGCCGAGCACGAGACCCGGCCAGGGTGACGGAGCGTCCAGCGCTGAATCAGCGGGTCGCAAGTTGTGTAATCTCTCGCACAAACACACACAGATTAACAGCACACGG
>OOFC01021046.1:0-19840 GCA_900323345.1 Pseudochromis fuscus
ATACGTCACAGGTCAAAATGGCGGTCAAGACGGTGAAAACAAACTTTCCGCCCATAGAAAAACATTGGACTTTGGGTGGTTGTCATTTGATTACTGAAGATTATTTTGATTTGACATTGTTTAGAAATGTCCTTTGACTACAATAACAACCTGCCTGCAGAGGCAAAAGTACGATATAAACGCAAATTGGACTTAATTGGTCTAACTTTAGATGACTGTCCTTGCAAACAGCCAAGACGCACTTGGAGTAACGACCCAACTCTATGGCCAGAAATGGAGTACAGCGACCTGTACACCTATCTCATTGACACCCCAGGTAGATTTTTCATCAGTTATATTAAGTTTAAGATGTGTTATAATGTTTAAAATATAAGTTATTCAGATCTGCATACTCTATTCTAATCAGTACTCAGTATATAAGATTGATAACTAGCTGTAATGCTGACGAAGTGATAATAACAAGATTTATTTACGCTTTGTTTGATTTAATTTAATTTAATTTAATCCATTCAGAACCGTCCATTTCCACTCTTTTCACAGCATTTACCCACTTTTTCTGCCAAGGTCCATCCAAACTAACTACAGGATACATGTGTCTTTTGGGTCTAACAAGCATCCGTAGCCAAGCATTGTGAAAAAAAATATACCTTCGTTGCTGCTGCTAACGCTAATGCTACATGCTACAAACAATGAGCCGTGGACAGACCTGGAGCAACGAGGAGACACTGTGCCTCTTGGGTATTTGGGCAGATGCACACAAAGTCCAACTACTTGAAAAGACACACAAAAATTAGGTTGTTTTCAGCATGTTTAATGAGAAAATGAAGGAGAGGGGCTTCGAGCGGTCGTCCAAACAATTCCATGTTTACCTCCATTTCCGGGTGTGCTATCTGTGTGCCGCCCTTTTGTCAGTGCTGTCCAATGAGAGCACTGATCGTCAAAAACGTGGATGTGTTTACAGAATATAGTCCACTTGCAAAAAGTGCAGTCTGAATAGGAACCGTGCCAAATGAAAAAAATAAAGTCCGCTTTTGGTCTGGACCAAACAAGTGGACCAAAGGACTTTTCTGGTCTGAATACAGCCTTAGTCTCCATCATGTTGTGGTTGGAACATCCAACCGCACAACTTTTTGGCATGATTTTCTGCAAAGTTTATCTGCTTCTCACAGACAAATACACTAGAAAATGGCATTTGTTTTCACTGCCAAACGCGCTGTGCACTGTGGGTATTATCTGCAGTGCCCGGATGTTCGAAATTGTCAATAAGGAAGAGCGTCCGTCAGCAGGATTCTTCCCGAACCTAAATATGTATAAATAAAATCCTCCTTGCCTCAAAAACAAGTACATGAACATCCTCACACAGTCGTGCCATTATGCTGAAAGTAACGAATTGTCACGAGCAGGAATATCGTCGCATTCAGGTAAATTTGCATAAATAAACAAACACAAGCACGTGGACATCTGTAGCAGTCCGATCCCTCTGGGTGTATAGATGACCCCATAATAGACATTTCAGTCATTGTTTGGTATGGACACGTCTACACACAATTCTACGCTATGGCTAGGTCATTAAATCAGTATGTCAGCTAGACTGCCTGTAATGATTGTTAAGATCCAACAGGTGTCAGTATTGAGCAACACAGTACCGACACCTATCGATACAGTTTGGGTTATGTGTCGCAACGCTCCATGAGGCCTCATCTACCCATCACTAGCTCATACTATGGTTTACCAGGCCTCTGTGTTTCATCCCAATAAAGTCAAAATTACATTCACTTCTCCATTCTCATCAATAAAACATCAGCGTTAACAAAGTCTGATGTATTGTTGTTTATGGAAGCACACACACTTTTACCAGTGTAATCAGATTTGAGCTAAGTTCTTAAATCTCCATATTTATCATAGTGCAGCCACCACCAGTTATAATCAATGGTGCCATGCTACACAATCATTTTACACTGTCTGATTTGTGTTCCCTATGGTATGAAAGTTTGTAAATCAACTCAAGAAAACTATCTAATGTAGAGAGAAGGAGCATAATACTGAGTTGCTTATTCTTTTATTATGTAGAACAAATTCATTTTTTTATGCCTGTCCAATTTTTTAATTTTTTTTTTTACCAACGTGGGATTAACAATGAGTGTGTGTAAACCTTGTCACCCTATTTCAGAGGCTCTTTGTTGCCTTATACCTGCTCATCTGCCTGTCAGCCATTCGTGCTGTCTGCCTGGAGGGTCAGTCATCCTTTACTTACCATGATCAATCCATTCTCCACCCAAGTTTATAGTACAGGTTGTGTGTCTAATGCATTTGCTTTGCTCCACTCTCCGAGCAGCGTAAAGAACCAACTCAACTGTCTCATTCAGCTCATTCAAACTCCCAGCGATGGATTCGTAATTAACTTGTGAAAGCTGTGAAGTGAGAAATATCAAAAAGGATGTAACCTATTAAACAACCATTAAATACATTGTCTAAACATCGCAATGTGTGTTTTTGAGACAAAGATAGCAGAAACAAAGTATTTTTTTATTGTAGAAGAAACAGAATTCATTACATTTGAATATGAATCATATTAATTAATTGTAATAAACAAAGAGTCAGAATGAGGCAATGTAGTCTGCATATACAACAGATGTAGACGGTTACAGGACTGCCACTTACTCAAAAAATAAATAAGGCATTGACTTGCAAATGTGGACATATCATGGTTCAATTTTGCACATTTGTAATGAAAAGCATCCTCATTTTGAACATCAAAGTGTGGTTTAGTTCCTGCCTCCTGCTGTTTAAAGGACAAGGCTTGAGCGTGTACCTCCCCGCTGCTGAGCGGATCATTGACTGTCAGCTACTTTCCATCAAGGAGCTTCAGGACACGATAGCGGATAAAAAGACGGGTAAAATTGCCACCGACCTTGCCCACCCAGGCAACCATCTGTTTGAGAAACATTCCTCTGGGAGACAGTACCGGTCCATTAACACCATGATCACCCATCACCTCAACAGCTTTTTTCCCCCAAGAGCTGTCACCTTACTCAACCACTCCTCCCGAGTCACCCATGCAAAGACATATTGTGCATTCCCACAGTCCGGGGACGCTTCATCTAATCGAGATGACTGTATTACTGCTGCCATGGTATCGGTATCCACTGTCATCCACGTTCCTCTTGTAAGTTTTTTTTAAACATCAGTATTTTGTAGGGATGAGCCGGATACTCGGTTCAAACGAGTACTCATTACAGATAATGCATTGTTGCCGAGGCCGGGCAGGGCACAATTTTTTTTTTATTATTATCCGTATCCGTGTTAAATGAAAATCCTCATTGGCTAACTAAGTGCTGTGATTGGCCAGTCATTCACAGCGCACCTCTTTCCCTACACCGACATGCTGCAGCTAGAAAATACTCCTTTTCCACCGAACGGGTTCCAGTCCTAGTTCAGCACCGACTAAGCAGCGACTACGTCAGGGACTGGGGGAGCGACGGTGGAAACACAAATAGCGATGGTAGAAGAGTGATAAAAATACGGTTTTGGCTCTGGATCTCAGTGTATACTTGTAAAACCAGGAACAGCACTTGTATGCACACGATAACTCCTCCATTTAAGCATTATTACAGCGAGGGTGCGCTTCGCCGTCATATGCGAGCAGGAAGGACATCGTGATTTTCCAAAACTGAATAAATACCACACGTAGGGATTCAACACTGCTTTGTTAACTCAATCATTTTGTAACTAGAAAAAAATATTTTTTGTTTCATGGACTGATAGTAACAGGGTAACAGTAGTTTGTTAACAGTGGCTAGCTTGCTAGCGAACTGGCTACCTATGCAGTGAAAATTTGGCCCCATTTCCATTTAAACCACGCCCACTTCTGGTTTAGGCCCCGCCCCCTCCAAGTACAGATACGGATACAGATAATGTGAATGGGTAATCAGATACAGATAGTGCTGTACTCTCTCATCCCTAGTATTTTGTCTGCATGTCCATCAACAACTTTAGCTTTTGCACATTAAGAAACTGATACACTGTATCCTCCTTCAAGACATCCACACTGTTGAAGTTCATTGTTGCTAAATTCCTTGTTGCTACACCTAACTCTCACAATAAATAAGTCACTGAGGATGAGAGTTATTCATATTATGCATATTGATAGCATTTAATAGGAGCACTGTGCTTCCACCTTGCAGTATGTAAGTGTGGATCATTACTTTTCAGGAGTTATCCAAGTGAAAAAGTCCGAAAAGACATCTTGCAAAGATAACTCCACTGCAATGGTTTTCATATTTGCTTAGAAAACAAGGTTAGAGCTTGTATGGCATCATGTTCAGTGTGTGTCCCTTTTACCCCCATTTGTCAGGCTTCCTCTTTCCCCCCTTTCTCCGATCTATTCTCCAAGTCCCTGGCTCACAGTGAAAGCTAGAGTTAATGTAGTGTAGCAGCCAACAGCACGCAGGGATTTCACCTGCATGTACGGACCAGCTCAGTGGTACTCTGTCTGTGTTCAGAAACCACCACTATTTTCTCCCCTGCTTACTTTCCCTCATCCCTCTCTCTTCCCTTGGCTTTTCATCTGAAACCTCCCTCAGTTTGCTTTCTGTTCTCTTGGGCCGAATCTCATTTTCAGTGAGTAAAGTCCAAGTTGTTATTCCACTCTGAGGGGCGGGATCTGTGTCGTGTCTTGTGTAGCGTCCATCAAATCCACATTGGAGACCAGTGCTTGCACCCCACCAGTTGTCAGTGTTGATTTCTTTTAACCCTGACTGTGTTGCTTTAAAGTTACCTCAAAAATGAAGCAACAGTCAAAAGTTTAGAAATGCAAATGACCTGTTTGGTCTTTCAAAACAAATCATGAACAAAATAATGTAGCAATTAGTGGATTAATCATTGAAAATACAACAAAAAAAGGTTATAGAAGCAAAATCTCTATTTGAAATACAATGAAAATGATGATTTTATGCCAATAAATATCTTTAAATAACAACTTAATTATGCTTTCTAGGATATTTTAATGAAGCAGTTGCTGGTGTCTGCACTATGAATGCCCTCAGATTGGGAGGATACTAAAGGAGGAGAAAACATTGATATGAACTTTGCACTATAAAGGAATAAAACATACCAACAGTCCAAAAGGAGGTGTTAACACATCCAAAGATGTCCCGGTGAAAGGGGGAAACATCAAACATCTGCAAATGAGATTCACCCCATGAAACTCCCCGACTGACTGTCAGAGCCTTCCTGTTCCCTGTTGCTACCCTTTCACTCTCTCTGACTTGCAAATCTTCCTCCCTTTCAAATAATAAAACACTGGAGTCTGTCTGTACAACAGCTTAAAGCTATTGCTAGAAAGATACTGGAGCCAAGCTTAAATTGTAGGGACTTTAGAAACAGGTTATGTCTGCCTGTCCATCCATCCATCCATCCACCCATCCATACTGAGCTCCAGCTTTCCCAATGATTGGTGCTTACTCACCTGCAGGAGGTGATGCCTGATTGCACATTGTCCATATCATATTGTGAGGGTTTTTTTTGCTGCTATTGAATCCGTGCTGACATGAATATGTTTCAGGGACTTGTAGGGTTAGCTGAGGGAGTGGTGCAGTTGTTCCCTTGTATCCCTTTTCTATCCATTTCATCCAGTGAGGTTTTACATGATAAGTTGATTCGAGGACAAAGTGGGCAGAAGAGGAAAATTCTGATAGATGGTTAAGTCAGTGAAGTGTGTTATACCCTAATAAGTATAGTAATTTTCATCTAAAATTCCTTTGTTGACGAAAAGACATTCAAAAATGAGTATTGTAAGCAGTTGGTATTTGCACTCTTGTTTTGGGGCAGGGGTTTGTAAAGGGTTAAAGTTAAAAAATTCAATAAAAAGTGCATTTTTGTTTTACTGCTTCTGCTGGTATCTACAGCCCATTCTGTTCTGCTGTTAGGCCAACATCCTCTTTGCTTTGTCTTTCCCTTCGGCCGTTACCTCTGGCAGTCTTTATCCCTGCCTCAGGCATTTAACTGTTGTATGGTTCACAAGCAGCGCTTCTTAAAATATGGATTACGTCTCAAAATGGAGCGCAGGACTGTTTCTTGTAGGTCTAGGTCCAGAGAATTAATTGCTCAGTTTAAGTTGTGGCTAAAAATGTTTAAGAACCCTGCCCTGGGGATCCGAACCTAAACTTGAGAAGTTTGCCTCCATCCACGTAATAAATGCTTCAGGCCATAAAGCATCAGTAGTCTATCTGACAGCCTATTGCTCTCAAAATCTGATATTCCTTTAGATAGAGCTGCTTCTCTCCATCCACCACCCTTTTGCTTTATTTTCTTCCTGCTCTTTCATTCTTTTCCCCTTAAAGCCCGAGGCTTCACATCCCCGGAGTCCCCACAGAGAGCTTAACCAACACTTGTAAAAAACCAACACTCTATAAAAGGCTTGGCACCTTTTAGGTGTGCATCACCTTCCCTATCTCCTCAAATCGTCTCTGGCTTTTAATCCCCGCTACACACCATGCACTCTCTACTCTGCCTTTCACATACCCTGAGTGTTTAAACTTTTTCTCCACTTCCCTAAGTGCCATTCTTCTTTCTTTACTTGCTATTTACATGGTCTTTTTGATCTTGACCGTCCTATGCCCTGAGCTGCGTTATCAACTGCTTTAACTACTTGATCAGAAGAAACACTCATTTAGACTCAAGGATTTTAGATGGTTGATCTCCTCTTTTAAAAATTCAAAAACAAGCGTGTTGTTTTCTGGCATTGCTGCTGCTGCCAGAGATGATCCACAGGCATTGTCTCAAAATCTACAACCTTAAAGCATGAAATCCCTGCTTGAATGTAAATAAATGCTTATACTAATACAATTGACATTTTGCACTGAGTGTTTTTTCTTGTTTGTTTTTGTCACTTTTTTTTTTAACTTGCTACACACTATTAGATATTTCTGAAGCACAAAGAAGATGAAGATTTGCTGAAGGAGCTTCCAGTGGACATTAGGGGTTTTCTACAAAATACTAAACAGTGTGATGGCATAATTAACATGATCTAAAAACTTAAACAAATGTGAGGTTTAAAAAAAGTTTCACTATAACCTGGGTAAGAACTTCATAGAAAATAATGTCTACTGTATGTATTTGGTAAAAATAAGACAGACAGTACCTCCCTACCATAATTCATTTCCTCACTGAGTGGCTGTGCTTTCTCTACCTTGATGACTAACTCCATGTTCTACCAAAAACCCAAACTTAATAATAATGGTTTGGATTTATATAGCGCTTTATTCTGGAAGTCCAGACTCAAAGCGCATACAGAGAATTTCCAAGATGGCGGTGCGTATAGACGCAGCGACCTCTCGCTCTCCCGACCATGCGTTGTTTTGTTCGTCTTTGTAAGTTTTCCTCGTCAGCCTACGTCAGAACACATGTACAGTCAACAGGCTCTGCTACCACACCAGACTCACCCGTTACCCCTCCTCTGAAAAGGAGGCATCGAAAGTGGTGCGCAAGGACCCAGAAGAGGGGCAAGTGTGGAGGTATCCGGACCAGGCTAGAGGCTAATCCTGTATATGTTTTTGTTTTTTTATTCTGTTGTGCCAGTGCACTTTACTGTTTGTCCTGTCTTGTCATGTCTGTCTACGCAATTTCGATCCTTTGTATGTCCAGCACATGTGAAGAATTTACAATAAAGCTGAGTTTGAGTTTTTGAGTTTGAGACCATTATTCTTTCACACCCATTCATACTGGTGGTGGTAAGCTAAGCTAGCCACAGCTGCCCTGGGGTAGACTGACGGAGGCATGGCTGCTAATTTGCACCTATGGCTCCTCTAACCACCACCAAACCATTCACTCAATATTCATGCAAGGCAAGGTGGGTAAAGTGTCTTTCCCAAGGACACACTGACATTGACTGGGAGTAGGGCTGCGGCTAACGATTATTTTAGTAATCGAATAATCTCTAGATTTTTCCATCAACTAATCGAATAATTGGATAAGAAATGATTGTTAAGATGCAGTAATAAATAGCGCTGTCAAACAATAAAAATTTGCACGAGTGTGGTTTGTCGCAAGCTGGACGACGGATTAGCTTAAGTGCTAGCAGAATCCCTGACGAACATATGCTTCCCGTTAGTGTGGTATTTTAAACAGGAAGTGCTTCAGTGAAGACTACTTTGTGTCGGTTGACTTTCTTGGTTTTTGTGTACTCACATTTCCCATGGAGAGGGTCAACGTGCTATTTAGCCTTCTTAAAAAATACGTAAAACTCCAAAAGCCGTGCTGTTTTGCATCTTCCCTCTTTATTGGTTGGTTTGGCTGCCTGTCGGTGTCATGCTTCCTGTCCCTTTCTGTCAATACCGTAAACAGTGGGAGCGATACTGCCCCCACCGCTTCTTATGGGGAACTACAAGTACAGATGACTTTTTCCCGGCTGGTATTTGATTTTACCAATAACAAAAACAATAATACAACGCATCAACTCTTGAATTTCCGCATTGATTAATTTTTATAATCGAGGTAATCGATTATGTCGAGTAATCGTTGCAGCCCTAACTGGGAGAAGTGGGATTCAAACCACCAACCCTTCAGCTGGTAGACGGCCACTCTACCACTGAGCCACTGCCAACTTGATTTACATGTGACTATTTGGAGTTTATTTTATTATTTTTTAGCATATACTGGGCCATGTCCCACAAGACTTTGAAGCAGTTTGCCATATACCACTATATTCTTAATGCTGTTAGATCCAAATGTCTCTTTCTGCCTTGCTTCTAGTTTACCTTCTTCTCTCTAACTCACCTTTTCATTGCTAAATACATTTCCTCACCACTGACCTCCAACAATGTTAACTACTATTCTGGGGTCACAGGCTTTTATAAAAGGATTTCCACCCTTTATAGTTGTTTTTGTAGTCGTCTTTTTGCCCGACTGCCTTCAACTCTGTTCTACCAAATCCGCTATGCCTTTAGATCTCTGTCCCTATCCCCTCTTTGCTTTACTGTTTCTGTTTTCCCTCCATATATTCGCAGCCTCTTATATCTTTTTCTGTCTTGCTTTCTGTTTCCTCCAGAGTAAAATCGTTCAACGTAAGACATGACCTCCCTGTGTAAAGCTTGTAGATCTTTGGTCTTTGGCCCACAAGTGCACCTGTTTGCCTGCGTTCGTCTGAATTTGCCTTCATCGTCAACTTTCCCAAGTCTCTATTGGCATAGCTTTTATGTATTTCTTCACCCCTTCACTCACCTACTATCTGCCTTCCCCTCTGCGGCGTCTCTGGGCTTCACTAGCATTGAAGAAAGACTCACCCATCTACGCACCCATCATCCCTTATTCTCTTTTCTATAAACAACTTCAGGCTTGTCAGTTTCTTCATGTTCTCCTGCCTTATCTTCACCCTCCCGTACTCAATTGTGTCTCGTGCACATTAGATATAATTAAAATGTGAAAACCTGTTAGTTGCAGTTTTATATTCGCAGCTTCAACTCATTAACCCTCGCTTCGTTACCTTATTTGAACTGCCACATCTGTTTCAGAGAGGACTAATTGGACTAACTGTGTAAAACCAAGAGAAACAAGTATTAATTGCTTCAGAGATCAGCAAGACGTATGAGATACAATTCAGTTCACAGACTATATAAGATTCATCTCCAGTAAGGGTTAGTAAAGCATGAAGGTGTAAACTTCAAAGTTTGGAGCTGTTTTTTATTACAAGAATGTAGCTGGATATGTATTTATTGATGGACTCTTGGACTCTGAAGTGTAGAAAAGAATTGTGGAGGCAAGCTGCAAAGAAATCAAGAAAAAATAAAAAAAAACAGACAGAAGGTTTTCCCTTTAAAAAGTTTGAAATCGGTCCTCTCTCCTCTTCATGTGATTTAAAGCATCCATGGGAAGCCAAGGGGAAAAAAATGTCAGTTTGTCGATGATCAGAATCAGAATCAGAATACTTTATTGATCTCTGAGTGTAAATTGTGTCGGTTACAGTTTCTTGCACTGCAGAAAAAGGCAAGAATTAAGTTGGAAATGGGAATAAGAAGCATTAAAAAAAAAAAAGTTTCAATATAAAAATGTGCACAAATAGCACAGCACTGAATGACTGTAATATTGTATCATTGCAAGTTGCACAATGTAATTATTTTGAAGTTGAACTGCACACGTCGTTATTTCACAAGTTGCAATCATGAAATTATAGCTTATAGTTGATTGAAAGAGTCCAGGTGCAAAAAATAAGGTGCATAGAGAATCCAGGGAGTCAGACTGTGGACTGAGTGTGAGTGAATGAGGATTTATAAAGTTTGATGGCCACAGGCATCGTGTGCCGCTGTGTGGAGCATCTTTGTGGGAGGAGTCTGCCACTGGAGGAACTCCTCAGTTTGGCCAGTGGGTCATGGTGTAGGTGGTAGACATTGTCCGAGATGCTGGCTAGTTTGGGCAGTTTAGCCAGGCGCTGTCCCCAGCGAGTCCAGCTCCACTCCCACAACATCACTGGCCTTGTGGTTCAGTTTGTTGAGCGTGTTGCCTGCTGCCCGAGCACACAACAGGAAACAAAGAAAGCGCTCGCCTCCACATATAAAACATCTGCAGGATCATCTGGCAGGTGTTGAAGGACCTGAGTTTTCTCAGGAAGACAGCTTTAGCCCTTCTGGTCGAGGGCTTCGGTGTTCCTCACCCAGTCCAGTTTATTATCGGTGTAAACTCCATACCTCTGCAATGTCCACATTAACTCTTAGTCCCATGGTGTTCTGGTCCTCGTCAGTTTCACAACCAACTCCTTAGTCTTTGTAGGAGTTAAGACTAGATAGGTTCAATGGGGAAGCAGTCCATGTCTCAAATTTGTTTTAAAAAAAAAGGATTATCTTCATTGGTCCTTTCCAGGTCTCCTTTAACTCCTCTGCTGCCTGTTGGTCTGAAGCCAGTGATGGTCCTCATGCAGACCTCCCTCATGTTGTTTTTCTGGAGCTGACACTCCAGCTTCTTCCTCTACTTATCTTTGGCCTCTTTGATCTTGGCTTTCAGCTCCCTCTGGATTTTTCTCACCTCCTCCCTGCGTCCAGCTCTGAGAGTCCTCTTCCTGGTGCTGAGGATGTCTTTGATGTCCTTTGTGACCCAGGGCTTGTTATTTGAATAACAATGGATCACCTTTTTCTGGGACAGTGCAGTGTACACAGAAGTTGATATATCCAGGGATGCGAGCCCGTCGATGTCCTCTCCATGTGGCTCACAGAGTGCCTGCCAGTCTGTCATCTCACAACAGCCCTGCAGTGCCTCATAACCTCCCTCTGACCACCTCCTCACTGGCTTTTTGGTTGCAGGCTGGTGTTTTACCAGAGTGAGAGAAAAACAAGATGGTCAGTGCAGGGTCCTCTCCTCTCTGGTGGGGGAGTGTTGTTCTTAATGAGAGATGGTTGAAGTCTCCTCAGATGTCAGTGAGGGGACTCTAGTGTTGAGTTTGTAGTTCAGCTATGATGGTGTGGATGGTGTTGTATGTTGATGTCAGGTTAGCAGAGGGGAGATGTAGACAGTCACTATTTTGACATATATGATCTCTCTGAATAATATAACTGGAGCTCCTCAAGTAAGAGTTCAATGTCCAGGCAACAGAAACACTCTTTAACGGTGGTGTTACACCCCCTGGTGTTTACAAAAACGGTAAGTCCACCTCCTTTTGTCTTGCTGCTCTCGGTGCAGTTTCTTTGGCCCGATGGAAAGGTTGTGGTCAGGAGGATATCCCCTTGATGCCTGAATTTATGTAAGAAAATTAATTTCTTGTGTTTTTGCTTTCAAGCTGATGCTTAATTAAGTGGAAATTGTAAATTTTTCTATAGCACATAGAACATAAATATATCATATTTTATGTATTATATATATGTATAGTGTAATATATTATAAATCCGATCGGTCCTATGAGAAACCAGTGCTTGCAAAAGGTTCCTAGGTATGTATTGAATATGCACAAACCAGCATTGGGGGAATGCATATGCTTTTTCAGCTGCAGTCTGAATGCAAGAGGCATGAAGCAAATTCGCGACAATAGGAGTTAAGGGGATGTCCTGCTGCAGCCACTTCTCCAAAAAACACATGATCGCTCACTCCTGGTGAGCACAGTTAACTCCTTCATTTTATTTCTAAGTGATCTCACATTGATCGTGATGAGAGAAAGGAGATATGGTTTGTATCTTCTCCTCTACCTCCATGCCTCTGCCGTCTATTGCCGTGACCCCCATCCTCTCCCACGACATCCCTGAAACTTTCTCCTCCTCTCTTCTGGTATTTGGTGGGTAATGCCGTAAAGTGCGACGGGTCAGAGCACCATTCGCTAATCCCGACTGTAGTGCATGGCGATGTGCACTGATGGCTTGATTAGCAGAGAAAAGTAGTCTAGTTTGAAAGTTGTTAAAACTCCTCTAAACATTGTAAGGTGGAGCATATCTTTAACAAGTAGATAAGTACTGACCAAAACTAAAGACCAGAACTAAAGACTAACAGCAACAGTCGCAATTTGTTGAAATGTGTTGATTTTCAGGACTGGATTAAGTGTGCAAATACTTTTTGACACTGTATGCTGATATTATAAATATAATGTAACATATAATGCCACCATTACCTGTCATATGTGGATTTTTTCATTCAGTGAAAGTAGAGCCACTGGAAAAACAAATCTCAGAAGTGTCTTCCTCTGAGGACCTTCCTGGTCTCAGTCATTGCTTGATGCAATACTAAGCAAGGTCCACAGAGAGATCCAATACACACTGGGATTTTGGCTATAAGGCATCTTAAAGTGAAACCTTGACATTTCAATTTTCGGACATGCAATCCAGTGAATAAAAAAATGCAGTCGCAATCTTTTATCTAACAACAGCATATTAGTGATGACTTTTTGTTCTGTACTTCAAGCACAGCATTTCTGGATTCAGTCAATTGTCTCTCTTTCTTGTGGTATTGCACCTCACTGTGCTCATTAAATGCCTTCCACCTATCTGCCCTGTCAAGTATTTTTCTTTATCCATCTCTGCAAAGGGGCAAATGCAACAAGGTGAGGTGACACGCTTCACTCTAACATTAGGAGACACGATGTGGTGCACTCTTTTTTTTTTCCTCTTTGTGCGAAGCCATAATATCAGTTGTTGACATTTTCACACTTTGTACCATGTAAAGGGATTAAAAGAGGAAGAAAAAAAGAGTTTTCTGTTGTTCGTATCTGGCCCAGTACTCACTAATGAGCACAGGAAGAAGGGAAGTAGATTTCAAGGTATGAAGTGAGGCTTTAAAAGTGTTAACATTCATCTTCTGGCAGCAGTATTCAAAGTGACAGAGGGATTTTTAATGATGACGGACATGGACACTGCAGCATCTATCAGCTGCATTATGACAAACAGTGCCTGGGTTTGGTGGATACCAGTTGACTATGTTTACTTAGTATTTAATTTATTAAGATGTGCTAAAAATGTTTGTATATATTTTTTAATTACCGTATTTTCCCGACTATTGAGCGCACCTGTCTATAAGCCGCTAACAGTTTCATGTGGTCCACTCTGACCGGGTCTGATGTGACGATGCTAAATGTATCGATGGCGCCGATACATGAGCCACACCGGTGTTTAAGCAGCAGGGTTCAAAGCATCGGAAAAAAGTAGCGGCTTATAGTCCGGAAAATACGGTAATTATCTAAACTGATGTTTACTGTTTGCCACCATGACTAATATAGTTTTGGTGAGGTAAATAGCTCCATGTGAACTGACTTAGAAACAGCCAACCCAGACCCAGACAGCTTTTTCTGTAGGGCCAGTGCTTCTCACAGAATTAACATTTTGAATGAAAGGCTTACCTCTGAAGGCCTTTCAACATTTTCACACACTTTCACTTTTATTAAACAGAGCGTATTCATCCAAACTATCAGCACTTTTACTGATTTCCTTCTAATAAAAAACTGGCAACCTCACGAGCATCACACTTTTAAAATGCCTCTTTCGTTCAGCTATAACCTTTTACTATTGTGCCTCAGGCCTCTCTTGTCATTGGCTAAAAGCAAAACAAAACAAATCATCTTAATGTCAACAGTGTTATTACCACTAAGTGGTACTTCCCGCATTTGCTCAATGAGACCGGCGTTGCTGTAGTTCAGACTGGATTATGGACAAGGTCACTCCGCAGGTAACCACAATTGTCACTCATGTTTTCAGTATATATGGGGTTTTATCAGGAAAATAAATAGCACCAGAGGAAAAACTGAAAAGAAGTGAAAAAAAAAAAATACAATGTGGGAGATAGAAAAGAAAAAAAGGAAATGGAGGAAAAGGGAGCGAGATAAACTGTGAGAGGAGAGAGAGCAATGATAGAGAGAAAACATGTGTTCTCAGTGTCCGGATCGCACCAGTAGAGCTGAAAATAGGGATTGGGACAGTTGCACCGTAGCTTCATTTGAGAGGACACACTTGACTGTCTGTTCTCTAAAGAACTCTCCTTGTACAGAGGCAAGGCCTTTTGGGAACATTGCTATCATCTTAAAAGGCCATCTTTGTCTCTCTTTCTACCTTGCTTGCTCATTCTCTCTCTCTCTCGCCTCTCCTTGAACAGGGGGTGAGGCCATTAGGGAACAATGGTGATATCTTTCAAGGGCCTGCAAGAACAGAACTGCTAAAACCCACAGGATTCATGTGATGAATCAGTGGTCACAGAGCACAGAGGGGATGGAGGGATTTAACTGGGGTACGGACATGTGTGTTTCTGTCTATCTGTTGTGTAGTTATCACATGTGAACTACACCAGTGGTCCCCAACCATCGAGCCGAGGACGGGTACCGGTCTGTGGGGCAGTTGTTATCGGGCCACACAGAAAGAATAAATAAAAATATAACTTCTGTTGCATTGATTATTAGAGTCTGAAAGACATTTTATTTTGAAAGGAAGGACCGAATTCTCTTCAACTTAACTTTTCCCATTGCCTCTTGACACGTCAATACGCTGGTCTCAGTCATGTGATAATATGTATCACCTATCACGGATAATGTCAGGCCCAAAAAATACGCCCACAAACTAGCGAAAATGAATAAAATATAAACGTCTTTGGAGAGCTTCTTATTATTATTTTCGCTGTATTTATCTGCCACACCTTGAAGGCCGGTCTGTGAAAATAATGCCTACATTACACCAGTCCATGGTGCAAAAAAGGTTGAGGACCGCTGAACTCCACCACATTTGGGGACGTAATTTGGATTCAAAACATAATCGTCGAGCTCGGGGAAAAAAGTGTTTGGACTTTCACTTTTGATTAGGATAAAGTTAAGGTTTGAGTAAAAACTAACTTTTCCCAGCAAGCCTGAATGGAGTGCAGGCAGCCATGAAGTCACTTCTAAAAAGCCTCTTGCCGTCTAATCGTTTGCAGCTTCAACTGTGTCCCGCTCAGTTAACGTGCTTTATACCTGAGGCAATGTTAATTCATCCCACCTGCTCTGTGCTCACAATATCACTCCGACATTACTACAGATCTGCAACTCATCTCCCGCACCTCCCCAGCGTTTGCAAAGTTGTTTTCTTTGTTCGTAATGTGTTCCTTCATTCGAATGTTGACAGTCTCAGGCACTGTCTATGATATGCTTGCTCGGATTGGGCAAAGAGTATCACTGGAGCAAACACAAATGCATGGCACTCTGTAATAAGAAGTTGAATATGAATGAAGTGTCCTTGCTTAGAAAATATTTGGTTTGGAGAAGTTGTGGTAATGCAGGGTTTTTCATTTTGCTACAAAAGAAGCAATTGAAATCACATCAGCTGCAGCTTTTAGTAGGAAAAAGGCCCTAACCAGTTCAATTCTGCAGACAACTGTGTAATTGAAATTAAAGTTAAGAACAAGGAAGTTGTTGACAGATCCAGATTCAGCAGGACATCATATTCTAATACAGGAATGTTGTTTCTGTTTATCAGCCTGACTCAAAAATGATGGTTTCTGGTTTAAACTTGTTTTCTCAGTTTGACTTGAAGCACATGACCCTCCTCATGGAGTTAATAAAAACTTTCACTCGGATTTCACTTTCACTTCAAACCAGAGAGTTTCATATCATGTGACCACATGTTGTCACTTTGATTACTTCCTATTGGTGCATTACCATCATTGTCTGCTTCAATGCTGCAGAGTTTTTCTGTGCACCATATGAAATGTAACAACCGTCTGTACTTCAAGAAAAGTCTTTTAAACAAGGGAAGAATTTGATATTTTCTGTTTTACTTGTGGTGCCATCCTGAGCAGCAGCCTGCTTGAGTTGCTCTGTATCTTCCAGTCTTTTATGTACTTTTTTCTTTATCTTTTCAGTCTAAGTTCATTTTTAGTGCAACTTGTAGTTTAGCCACTACACCGATGCGGACTCTAAAGATTTTTTTTCTCATTTTTCTTGTGGTTGAAGTACTTTTGTCATGCCAGATCTCAGTCCTGGCAGAGTTGAGGCGGGGCTCCACTGTTTACACCAGGGATCAGCTGATGGGACTCCAACACAGCTGGGTGACCGGCGAGAGACATGAAATCCCCAATAAGCTAAGGAGGAAATACCCGGGCTGCAGAGCCGGGGGGGAGACAGGAGATACTGGATGTATCTTCCATCTATCGCAGTGGGGGTCATAAGATCACTGGTGAATACAAACGACAAGTTACCATCACTAACGAGCAGTGAGAGTGTGCTTCAGGAGAGCTCTGCTTTGTGCTTTATGGAAACATAGCTGCCTGACAACATACCAGACTCTCAGTAGTTACAGCGAGAGCAGAAATAAGAAAAGAGGGGTGGGTCCTTATCAACGTTAACAACAAGTGGTGCAAAGTTGGACACATTATGGTGAAACACTGTGTGTGCATCACGGACATCAAATTGTTGGTTGTAAGTCTGTGTCTATACTATTTACCCAGAGAGTTTTCCCAGGCCATCGTCCTTGTTGTTTATATTCCTCCTGATGCGTCACAGGCTGCGGACATCATCGACTCAGCCACTGCTAGAAAACAGACTCTGCACCCTAATACCTTCATAGTAATCTTTGGACACAACTCTTCCCATTTTCAAACAGTTGGTGGAAAGCTAGAAGAACATGTTTGTCAGGTAAGCTGGAGCGATTTGGCACAGGGATTTGAAAGTAAAAGTTTCTCAAACCTGAAAAAAAAAATAGTTGAAACAAAATTAAAAATATATATATATATTTTTTGAGTCAGTATAATATTTTTTTTACAATTGGTAAAACAAATATGTTAAAAAAAAAAAAAAATCAAAATTTAGGCTTTCAACCAAATTATAAACATTATTTGAGAAACACTAATACATTTAGATGTAACAACTTCAATAATTTCCTTTAATATATTAGTCCAAAGTATCATTTTTTTCAGTGTAACACACACTAGCACACAGTAGGACTGTAGTTTTATACATTTCAACTGTAAACCTGTAGCCTATTATTTATTTTACATATTTGGATGGAAAGTCTCCTTTCCAGCATTGCTAAGAGTTGATTAATTCTAGTATTTAACACACTGAATTATGAAGTGTGGGAGTAACATTTCCAGAAGGGCCACTTTGGCCTCTACTCAATATTTATTCCATATAAAGTGCCTGGTAAAGCTCCTTAGTTAGAACCTACTTCCACATGACATTCTGTATTCAATACACTGATAAAATGCTCTAATGCGTTGGAAGATGGAGGTTCAGCCTGGAGAAAGCATTGCAAAACAATTCTTCTGCAGAGATCCCATTGGAGATCAATGCATACAACACATCAATTGTGTTAATTGACTGCAATGAGTAAAATGGAGCCCCATTATGTTCATAAGGAGTAAATCAACACTGAATTATCTGAGGCAGAAAAAACGCCCTCTGTGGGCTGAGGTGTGTTATTCTTCGATCCACCGACATATGAGTGATGTCACGGGTGATGTTTTGTATTGGCAAAGATAATACCTGTGTTGACATTAGTCATTTGAAGTGAGACAGAAAATCTAACAAGTTTCAGCACCTTAGTGTTGAATTGCTTTGGAAATAAAAGCACTGGAACAATGAAGGTCAAACCATGAGAGGAAACATGGACCTACAGTGACAACCAGTGGTGTAAGGTGCAAACCAGACCAGCTACGTAAAGGATATGTAGGCAGAAAGGTTGGGGTCAGAAAGGACACAAAATGCACAACACAGACAAACTACAAGCACAAACACACAACACAATATGAACACACTTACACCTGCACACACAGTGGCAAAAAAATCATCTTTCCACAGACAGGAAGGTAACGGAGTAACGACAACAGACTGGCACTAGTGGCACTTTATAAAAGGGACATTGGATGTTTCTAGTCTAATGTTAAAGTTAATGGGCTGGAAAGAGGGGGCGAGGGAAGAGAAGGAGAGTAAAATGAGACAGCCTACACACAAGCAGGAAAACTGATGTGTCACTGGAATAAAGATGCATAAGGATACATATGCATGTGTTTGTCTGATTCAGTGTTTCTGGGCACATGCATACACATGCCGTGTCGCCCTGTGGGTGTCCATGTTTGTTTGAGAGGGAGAAGGAAACAGAGAGGGTGACAGAGGCAGAGTAATGGTCCTGACTTAACCATACATCCATTACCTCTCTAATGTGCTATCGTGCTGAGAAACCATTGATACCATTACATCAGATGAATGTACAATTCACACAACACCAGTTTCATAGAGTAGACCTACTACAGATGTCAGTTAAAGTGAGTCATCTGTCTAACCTACTGCAGTGTCTCATTTTTTGTCTGTGATGAAAAGGCTGGGGTTTTTCAGTGAAAAAAACAGCATCCTATTAATTAGTGAGATTGATGTGGGTATTTTTCAGTGAATAGTTTCCTTACCAAAATCTGAATCATAGAAGAGGATGAACTTCTGCCAGCTGTACTCTGACACCACTTGCATGATGACCTCATTGAGATAGACAGGTGGGCGGACCATTAGGGTGTAGTCGTCTGTTCCAGGGATGCGACTGGTAGGCGGGCAGGAGGAACGGGGTGTTCCCGCTGGGGAGCGCTGGATAAAGAGGTGGGGGATGTGCATGGCATCGGCCAGAGTTTGAAGGCTGCCTGCCGACATGCAGCCGATTGAACTGACCAGAGCCAGGATACCACGGTTCATCAGCTCGCAGGCTGGATGGAGAGGAAGCAGACAAAGAAGGAGAAGGAAGGGAGGAGGGGAAGACATAATAATACGTTATTTTTAAAATCCAGGAAAAATGTCTCACTTTTCATTACCGTATTTTCTGCAATATAAGGCACATCGGATTATAAGGCGCACCTTCAATGAATGGCCTATTTTAAAATTGTTTTTATATATATATAGGGTGCACCGCATTATAAGGTGCATAGAATAGAAACTACTGTAGTGTCTGGGGTTGTGTTATCATCCATCTAGATGAAGCTGCACTAAAGTGAATGTCAACAAAACAGTCAGATAAGTCAGTCAGTCAAACTTTATTAACAGAAAACAAACCAACGTTCTGACAACTCTGTTCACTCCAAAACAAGCTAGTACATTCACAATACGGTACCGTACGTACCGGTAGCTCTTACCGGTATTTGCGCTGCCTTCGTTGAAAACAATGTATTTCCAACTCCATTTGTCACAGTTCAAAGCTACATGAACAGCTGTTTTATTTTTTTCTCCGAGGTAACGTCAGTGACGTAGTTTTATCTTTTACCAACAGCAAGGTACAACAGGTAGTGCAACTTTTTATCACCTAGTTAGTGCATCACAAACGTGGAGGGAACTTTTCCCTGATTCAGTAAACATGTAAAAGAAACAGTCTGATACCGCTACAGTAAATCAAACGTTAGTGCAATCCCAATATACACCCCCTGACTACGGTAGCCATAATTACCC
>OOFC01021054.1:3766-14693 GCA_900323345.1 Pseudochromis fuscus
TCTAAAAAAAAAAAAAAAAAAAAAATGCTGTCACATGGTGGTTTCAAAACTGTGGAAAGTCCCTCAGACTCATTCATTTGCATCTAAACCAGATTTCCTGGAGTGTAATTCATGGATTAATTTCCACCTGAAGCAACAGACAGACAGAGTCACCAGGTCTGAAAAGAGAAACCACTGGGAAACTGCCACCAATGTGTAATACCACCAATGGCCACTAGAAGCTGATTCAAAAAGGATCTGCCTTCAAGTTGACCGAAAGTGAAAAATCTCTTGTTTAATCCCTTTACATGATATTTTGATTCTGATGTTAGGTGAGTTATGAATGAATCAGTCAGAAACAACTTGTCCGATAGTTTTTACAGAATGTCATTGAACATGGCTTCATAGATCCTCTCTAAATGCTGTTCCTTAGCAACTTCCATTGGAGTTCCCCCCTTTCCCCATATTTAATTCATTGTGATGCTATTAGACAAAGTCACCTCTGCTTTCACTGTCCACCTGAAAATAACTTATAACTAAGCTCATATTATCCCTCAAACAGACATGTATTTGGGGGCATAGCTGGTTTATTTGACAGATCTGGTCTTGTGGACCTTGGAAACTTCATTAGATGCCCTCAGCATTGCCAGGTGGGAAACACAGGATTATTGTACCAGAGACTCAACATTACATCTACACCTGTCATAACCAAACTAACAAGCCCATATGAATCTCGCTTGACTGTCTGTGAGCGTCTCCTGGTTCGGGAACACCTTACCATTCAGCCAGTTGGTAAGGTGTTCGCAGGCAATAATATTAAATGGTCAATTTATCATACAATTGCCCTTTTTAGGATTATTGATCGTACAGAGGGCCAAATTATCGAACAATTATGATAATTATCGTACACCTGGCACCACCCTACTTGTTATGGTGGATGTGAGGTAAAGGACCCAAAAAGCAGCAGCTCAAAATAAGACTTAATAATAACAAAATAACTGAGGGTGCTGTACATGTACAGGGGAAAAACACAAAGGTCCAAAAGTATCAAAATAAACGTGAAAACAAAGTACAAACCAAAAGCAACAAGAGTACAATCCAAAAGTCCACAAGAGGCGTAGGGGAGAATCCAGGGAGGGAGGCAACATGGGGGAAATCCACAGGGAAAGTAAACTGACTGAAACAGAGGACCTGACGAAGACAGAGGGAAGACACACTGATTAAACAGAGCAGGGGAGATGAGACACAAGTGAAACCAATCAGGGTGGGGCCAACAATCAGGGAGAGAGGGAAGACACAGACAGGAAGTAAAACCTAAAGTGACACACAAGGGAAGCAAAATAAAACAGGAAGTAATATCTCACGGGAAGATACAGACAGAGTAAAACTAAGGGAAATAAGAAAATCAAGAACACAAAACAAAGCAAAACTAAAACACACAAAAAGGTAATCTGAAACCACAAGGAATCATAACACTACTCTTCTGTAACTCTGTCTTGTCCTAATATGGTCACTTCTGGCTCCAACAAAATAATAACACCCCCAGGTTGTGGCTTCAAAACACTCCACCGACCACCACTCCACCAACCAATGGGCAACATCACAGCGGCTTCATCCATCTTTAATATACACACTCTGGTCTCTCTCCACCTGGCGACTGTGAAAGTACGCCCTGGGAATCACCCACCACCAGCATGCCAAAGTTTGCCCTTATCATATCATGACATATTTTAGAATTGATGAGATGGTTAACACGCGATGAATCTCGATGACGGTGGTGTGACCCTGACCTTTCCTTTAGTGCCACCATATGAGGTTCACAACTACTGATGACATTAACATAATATTTAATGAGTATATTCATGTGCCCTCAGGGTGAGTTGTAGTGTAACATTTGTGAGTTTTCATCAGTTTGTTCAACACTTTAGTTTATGGCTGAAGGAGTGGGAGTGGAGCATCACCGGCTGCATGGGTGATGGACTTCCTCACCAGCAGACCCCAATACGTGAGGCTGTGTGACTGTCTGATGTGGTAGTCTGCAGCACAGGAGCCCCACAGGGGACAGTGCTCTCGCCCTTCATCTTTATCCTCAGCACATCGAACTTCAGACACTTGGCACATCCAGAAGTTCTCTGATGATACAGCCATTGTTGGACGTGTAACAGGATGAGCTGGGGTACAGGGGACTCACCAGTAAACTTTGTTGACTGGTGTGAAGTCAGCTACCTTCACATCATCGCCAGTAAAACAGAGTTGGTGATTGACTTCAGACGGGGGCCTCTCCAGTGAACATCCAGAGGACACTGACATCATGGAGGACTACAAATATCTGGTTGTTCATTTACATAACAAACTGGACTGGACTACAAACACAGATGTCCTATACAAGAATGGCCAAAGTCATCTCCACCTGCTGAAGACACACCTTTGGAGTGTGCAGGACACCATCCAGGACTGTGATCTGCTCAGGACGTGGGAGCTCTGAGAGGGACAGGAAGGAACCGAACAAGCTGGTCAGGAGGACCGGCTCAGTCCTGGACTGCTCTCTGGAGTCTGTGGAGCAGGTGGATGAAAGGAGGCTGTTAGCCAGGCTGACATCCATCATGGACAACACCCGGCACCCCCTGCATCAGACTGTAGGTGGACTGAGAAGCCCCTTTACCCACAGTGTAAGAAGTAACGCTACCACAGGTCATTCATCGATGTAACACTGTTCTGACATTATACTGATACACAGTACATTCATGCCAAATCCTTATTTCTATATTTTTTTATTCTTTGTGTATTTGTGTACATTTTGTTAAAACACCTGGTTCTATTGCTATTTTATTTATTCTTTATCTGTGTATTTTTGGTTTTGTTCAATCGTATTTTTCTGTATTTCTTCTTCTATATCTGTGATTTGTGTGTTTTTTATTATTTAATTTCTTATTTAAATTCTTATTTTTTGCATTTTTTATTCTATATTTCTGCACTTATTTTATTTAATCTTATCTTAAACCTGCAAATAAAGGCCTCCGTTGTGCGATGTGTAGTGCTAACTAGCAAATGTTAGTGTCTTACAATGGTGGGTTTAAATGGTAAATATAGTAAATAAACTTTTTACCAACTGACTGTTTACTTGTTTACATTGTCAGTGTGAGCATGCTAGTATGCAGACGTTAGCATTTAGTACAACCTTACAGAGTTGTTAGCATGGCTTTACGTGGCATAAAGTAGAGCTATGCTAACAACTCTCTAAGGTATTAGTGTGGATATGTTTCCATCTACCTGAACACAGTTGAATGAGTTTTTTCTTATTCATGTATTTCTGTTACTTTTAGTGAAGTGTAATTTGCACAGAAAGCTGTTTAAATACACAAATATGACACCATGGGAGTAGCAGCAGCAGCTGTCATAACTCCAGCAGCATCATCTGTAAGAACAAGTTGAAGATTTAAATCAATTGGAGCCAGAGTGTTTTGGAGGCAGCACCTAGTGGCCATCAGGGGTATTGCACTTTTTTGCACTTTTGCATTTGCTTCATTTTTGAGACCCGATTGCTTAGTCCATTTCTATACGGTCTGATCATATCAAAGCCCCTGCATCAAGACACACATCAGATCGTCCTCTCAGGGAGAGGTGCACACCCCTTGTAGCACCATTGTATCTGAAGGCACTAATAACATTAATCTTGTTAGCTTATGAATAGCATTCAAATGAGGAAGGACCCTGTAGCATAAGTTATATTACCACCTGCAGCTAGCTAGCAAACATTGTTAGCCTGTTTTTATTCACGCCTCAGCTAAAAGGCTTCATTCTCCGTGACCTGATTTAATAATATGACTTGAGATTTAGTCTTTATCACCACCATCGTCTCCTATTCATTTCCTTTTTGCACATGTACCGAGGGTTTGGGATTGAAGATGCAGTGGACTGTACGCTGTGTGCGTGTTTTATGTGCGCTGTAGCATTGCTTGTGAATGAGTTGATTTCTTCCCCCTGGAGCAGAGCTGCAGGCTTTACAGCTAAAACCACACTGTACTTAGAAAAAACACAACTTGAGAAATCCCTCATAATGATAATGGCACAAGCAAGTGTGTGTGTATGTGTGTGTGTGTGTGTGTGTGCGCCTCATACAGTAGCCTCGCACCAGTGTTGACTGATATTTTTTATGACCACAGTAAAAGCCTCCTGAACCAGATTATGTCTGCAAACACCACTCGCTAAAGAAAACAGAGTGAAGAGGAGGAAAACAGTGACTTACATTGTCCCTGGGCTCCGAAGCATTTGTACACTGGTGGGAAGGATAGTGTGTGTGTGTGTGTGAGTTTTGTATGCTTTGCACGACTACACAGCTGTGCTCTGCACCTAATCACAACTTACTCCCAGTCAGCATCCCAACAATCTGACTGCTCCCTGCACAGCAGATTCCAGCCATCGACTCGTGGTGGATCAGAACCAATTACGTCTGATCCCCGACACAAATGGAGATGGAGGGAGGGAGAGGGAGAGGGAGGAAAAGAGCATGTTAAAGGATCATTTCAGGTTATGGCATTAAGCAGCCGTGTACTGTTAAATCAGAGGTGGATAAACCATGACCTCCAGTCAGTAATTATCTTGCATCCTTGACATTCATTGACCCCTGCGTTTCTCTGCAGGTGCGTCATTACACTCAGAAATGGGTCACATGTTGGAAAATGAGCTGAAAAATAAATCTCTCCTGCAGAATACAGTCGAGTGCAGACGCTTTCAGTCACTCCTCACAAAGCTGTTCATCATGCAGCAGGTTGAAACTGACGTCTTGTTCACACCAAGAGCGTCAGATTACTCACAAATATTCAATTCAATTCAATTCAAGATCCAATCTAGACACACACAATGATGAGAAAAACAATAAAAACAAAAGAAATACAAACAATTAAGAAGTCACTTTAAAAAGACAGCTATACCAGTACTTCCACATCCCAGACTGAGAGCGAATGCTGCTACAGCCAATGTCCACCAGTGACACAATCACTGTATTCCCTGAGTTATTCAGTCGACAAATAAAATTATACATGAGCTTTTGCAGAGTGGCTTACAACCTGTTAATTCCAGCTGTGACAAACATCTCGGTCGCTCTGGCTTCATTATAGGCCACCTGCAGCCTGTGCAGTGTCCCTTTTTTCTACTTAGTCCAGAGATGAGCTGTGTACAGAGGTGTAATATATAATTTAAACATTATTTTCACCTTTACATCCATACAGGAAACAAATCTTGGTGCCAGAGTGTTTGCCTGAGCATATAATGTTGTACATTTTCTATTTGTGTCATCATCATCAGACAGTTCTCCATGAATATATGCCCAAGGTTGTTTTGTTTGACACTTGAAGCACAAGATTTGACAAATAAAAGTTATGGAGATGTACACTTTGGTCCTCTCTGGTTCTACACATCATAACCATACTTTTCTGTGCATTATAGTTAATATCATGCTGCACGCCATAGTGTGGACAAACATTAAGACATTAACATTAACATCCCAGGTCATGTTTGAAAATGAGAACCTGTTCTCAAACATTTTACCTGGTTAAATAAATGTCAAATAAAATAAAATAAAAATTAGGCTACTGTTGCAGCCCAGCAGTGCTTGGACTGAACACAACTAGATCATCTGCATATATGATGATTTACCACAAGATTACCGTCAATACAACCTGTGTTACAGGCCCTACGTCTTGTTGAGAGCTCATCTAAACACAGGTTGAACAGAATAAGGGACAGGACACCTCCCTGTCTGACCCTGTTACCAATCTTAAACAGGGAAAACACCCTGTTCCCCCATTTTACATGGATTGTTTGCTGAGCATACCAATAAACCAATAACCGCACAACATACTTTGGCACACCCCTCTAAATCAATTTCACAAATAGCTTCCTATGAATAGAGTTTACTTACTTGATATTTTTTATACACATGTATTATTCACACGTATGATTACTTCAGGCTAACGTGTGCCCAGTTTGACGACCTGTTAGCTGGGGTCAGTGGTAGGATAACCCTCCAGGTTACAAACTACAGGTACTCCATCCCTGCTGCAGAGCGCCTGTCCATCTGTCCTTGGTAAGGGAATCACAAATAATCATGAAGTAGCAATGAACATAAATATATTACCTGCTACATATACGAAGCCGCACATGTGGGCCCTGAGGCAAGGATGTCATCAACGTTTCAGCAAATTGAAAACATATTTTTTTCAGCTGATTTTCTAGTAACAACATGATTGATCTAGCAAAGCAGTTTTGTGTTGCTATGTGCAGTATTTATTTAATTTTGGGAAATCATGATATCTAGAAAAGCCCCAGTTGACTGGTTCACAGGGACTAGTTAATGTCAAATCCCATGTATTTCCACTGAAATGGAGAGAATACTAGCAAAAAAAAAAGATATTTTGAGCATAAATTCCCACAGTATTAATACATTTCAATTATACTTTTCCTTTTATATCATTATTGTTATTATATTTTTATTATTTTATAACATTTTTATAAGTTTTTTTCTTGGCAACTCAGCTATCTTGCCACTGCTGGCTCCTACAGGACCATCTCCAGCAGCTGGCAGGTCGGTGTGTCCACAGTCTACAACATCGTTCCAGATGTTGCCACCGCAATCTGGGAGTGCCTCGTAGAGGAGGACATGGCTGTGGAGGGAGGGAGGTCCATCACAGAAGGCTGTGAGGTGTGCTGCAATTTTACTCTCTGCTACGGAGCACTGGATGGTAACGATCCCAATGAATCTTAATAAGAAAGTAAAGCTTTGTTCATTTTAAAAAGAACATATATATATACACATACACACACTGGACGAGATCCAAACACGAACATCTAGACAAGGAAACTCCTCACAATGTTTGGAGGGTTTCACCCTAAGTCCAGCATCGTGGGGCTGAGGAGTGTCAGAGGCACCATCCAGGAGGAAACAGTTGGCCTCCGGGAATATGTGGAGGAGGTGGCCTCCAACGATAAACTGCTGAGTGAATGCCTCAGGCAACAGAAACCTGATAGGGAGGTGGAAGAACCTGAAGAGCCATCATGGACGGAGAAACCCTGCATGGCATGTACCACCACAGATTGAAGAAGTGGCTGACACCGAGAGAACAAACCAGTGGCTGGAAAAGGCTGGACTGAAAGACAGCACAGAGGCTCTGATCATGGCTGCACAAGAACAGGCCCTAAACACACGATCCATAGAGGCCAGGGTCTACCACACCAGACAGGACCCCAGGTGCAGACTATGCAAAGAAGCCCCTGAGACAGTGCAGTACATCATAGCGGGCTGCAAGATGCTGGCAGGTAAAGTAAACCTGGAGCGACACAACCAGGTAGCAGGCATTGTGAGACATCTGCACTGAGTATGGACTGAAGGTCCCAGGGTCGAGATGGGAGACGCCCCCAAAGATGATGGATAACGAGCGTGCCAAGATCCTGTGGGACTTTCAGCTCCAGACTGACAAGATGGTAATGGCCAATCAGCCGGACATGGTGGTGGTGGACAAGCAGCAGAGGACTGAGGTAGTGGTAGATGTTGTGATCCCAAGTGACAGTAACATCAAGAAGAAGGAACATGAGAAGCTGGAGAAATACCAAGGTCTCAGAGAGGAGTTAGAGAAGATGTGGGGGGTGAAGGCATCAGTGGTGCCAGTGGTGATTGGGGCACTAGGGGCAGTAACCCCCAAGCTGGGTGGATGCTCCAACAGATACCAGGAGCACCATCTGAGACCTCGGCCCAGAAGATCCTGCAGAGATCCTGTGAAGACCTGAGCTTGAAGGACACACAAGACCACCCAGGAAGGCGACAGTTTATATATAAAACCTGCTGCTGGTTCACTTCTGGTCCACACACTGGCCCATGCACTAGCCCATCCTGATATCAAATGAAAAATCTGCTGCTGGCCCAGACCTGACCCATGCACTGCATGAAAGGCTGTGTTGTTGTCATGGAGATCTTGAGTCCCATCCCATTACAGGGCTCACATCTGTTCAACAATGTGGTTTTCTATCTTCCATCAGTATTTATGAAATGCTGAAACATGACACTCCAGGTTGGTGTTAATAATCTAGATAAAATGATCTTAGTTGTACAGTCTGACTTGGCTGCAGTTGTTGAATCGGAAAAAAGAAGTGCTATAAAATGGCAAGTGACTCCTGCTTTGAATATTAACAAAATACCCTAAGTATCATGTTTCAGCATTTCAGAAACACCAGGGAAAAATGCAAAAATACACATGGGGAACAGAAGCTCGTGCAACACAAGACCTGGTAGGTGTGTATGTACGTGGGTGTTTCTGTAAAAATTAAAAACACACACAAATAAACTACACTCAATTAACTTTTAATCACCAAAGTGATTAGTTTATTACTCAAAACATGAATACTTAATTGTGTATGACTCAATAACAAATGTATTAATTCATTTAGTCACGAACAATGTGCCCAAACCAAACAGGCTTAAACAACACAATTACTAATTAATGTTAAACAAATAACCCATTGAAACCATTGTACAAACTGTCCTGCAGTCTGGCCAAGACTCCAGACTTGAAGCCCAACTTCAGACTGCGTCAGCCACCCTGGTTTACTGTTTTCTTCCCACTTCTCTGTTTGCTACCAGCTGCAACCATCGCTTCATAAAGATCTCAGCTTCATGTTTAGAGGCTGTTGCAGTAAGAGGGTTGTTTCTGACAGCAGCTGATACTGACAACCATTTAAAAACAAAATATAAATTGTGTTAGCACAGGACAAACACAATGTGGCAAAATCATACGACAAAGTGGAAATTTGAATAGATTGAAAAATCTGAATATTTACCCATTAGGACAGAGTTTAATTGCAGGGAAGCCATTGATGTTTTCAGATTCACTCCTGTCCAATTAGTCTCCTTTGCAAGGCTGTTTGAGATGATTTACTTCATCATACGCCAAACTGTATCTTTCCCATCACATCCCCAACAAGGCTCAGGTGGTTTATCTGAAAGGATCAAATCATTTGTTTGAGTGTCTGATGACAAATCATGAAGTTGAGAGAGGATACTGCAACATGTAATAATTATTATCTGTAATTTACAGTAATGTGGCCAGAGGGCTGAAAAAGGGAGAATTGCTACATATGACATATGTGCACAGAACAAATACAATTTGGATTGTTCAGCGTTACTTTCATAGCTGATATTTTAAACTAGGAAAAAAAAATATCGCTTTACATTTAAAATGTGTGTTTAATAAAGGTGAGCTTTGGGTTTGGTTGTGTATCGTGGTGTTTAGGGCCAGTGTGAAAGCAAACAATCAAACTCTGGTCCAGAGTCAACAGGACTGAAACTCCATGAAACAGAGGCCAACTACACCACTTTGTTGGAGCAGATAGGACTTTAGCTCGAATTTGCTTGATTATTAAATCTATCAGCTGATTGAAATCAACGATCTACATAAGCAATGTATGGCCCAGATTTATAAGATCTTTTTGTAATCACAATAACATTACCCCTTTTCCACCAACCAACAACTGTTGCTAGGTCCATGCTGGTGCCTGACTTAGCACCAGTTCATGGTGTTTCCACCACCGTTAGCGCCGCTCCACCTGCTAAAACTGCTGCGTGGGTGAGCTTCACCTTCATATGTGAACAGCAAGGACATCGTGATTTCTCAAAACTGAATAAATACCATATGTAGCAATGCAACACTGCTTTGTTAATTCAATCATGTTGTAACTGGAATATCCACTGAAATAAACATTTTTTCATGGACTGATAGTAAGACGGTAACAGTGGTTTGTTAACAGCAGGTAGCTTGCTAGCGGCCAGTTGTTGGGGAACCAGCTACCTATGCAGTGACCTACTGACGTCAACTTGGCTCCTTGCCAATGGAAAAGCAAACCGCTTCATAGTTTGTTAAGAAGTTATGAGGCACGGTGGTGAAACATGAAACTGTGTATGTCACTCAACAGGTTGTTGCTAGGTTACCAAAGAGCGAGTGAGTTTGTTGATGTCACCAACCTTGCTAGCTGGGCCGTGAGAGGTCAAGAGGCTAAAGCCCATAGACATATACACTAGACGCCGCAGAGCCTGTGTACACCCACTGCTTCGGTGTGTCAGAGCGGCCGCCATATTGTGAGGGTCAAGTCTGCCCTGTCAACCTGTACAAGTCAATGTGACAGCAACGTGTTGTCTGAAGAAAACCACGAAAATATACATTTACGTGACTGTGAAGAATCATTGCACTCATTTTTAGTCCATCAAAATAAAAACGCTAAAAGAAATAAAAACTATTAAACACAACAACAACAAAAACATATTTTCCTAGAAGGTAATTCCACGCAGTCGGTTGTTGTTATTTTGCCTGTTTGTACAACCCCACGCAGAGCAGTGATGCAGCATCAATGCTGAAGTCTCGACAAATGACCCTCATAAGATGGCGGACACACTGACGTATGTTCCATCCAGTCGGTGAGGCGTCTAGACCCATTTACTGTTGGTAAACAAAGAAGTATGCGCGCGCATTGTGGCAACGGAAGTATGGCGGCTAGCAAAGGCTTGTCAAGCTACTCTGGTGCATTATCAACAAAGTGGAGGACTATATACACACTGCAAACTGCACCTGTATGGCAGGGTAAGTATTATTGTGTGCTGATTTCACTTTCTTTGCCTTAACAGAAATGAACATGAACTGCTCAGATAACTTAACTGTGATGTATTAGGCTTTTGCACTTGCCGGTACCCGTAGTTAATGACGCGTATAAACGGAAGGTTGTCATGGTAACAGTTGTTGTGGTGTTGACCAGATAAAAACGTTATGTACGATGAAGCTCGGTTGTCAAGCCTCGTTAATATAACATAACAATCTAAACTGCCAGTGTCCAATATAAAAATGATAACAGGCTGATGGCATGCACCAAAACCGCGGCTAACGCTGCTAATGCTAACAGCTAGCTTCCA
>OOFC01021057.1:5222-23293 GCA_900323345.1 Pseudochromis fuscus
TCTTTAAAGGCTTTAGGTTCAGATCTGTTTTCACAGGAGGTTTATTTTCCAATGTGTGTGTGTGTGTGTGTGTGTGTGTGTGTGTGTGTGTGTGTTTGCCACGTCAGGATGTATGAAGCTGCGTGGTCCTGAAGAGAGAGCCCTGCGTGCATTAATGTAGATACATATCCATCCTCCTCCTGATTTCCCAGGAAGTCGCCCTCCATCATCTTAAATGACATGAAAAGAGCCGGAGACAGATATATGCATGAATTAATTGGCTTGAATAGAAGTATTTAGAAGCTTAATCCATGGGGATTAACGCAAGCAGCCCTCTCCGGATTTAAGCTCCTGTGCATTTTCAGCAGAGGATTGTTTTATTTCACTCCTCCTCCTCCTCCTCCTCCTCCTCACATGCCACCACCTTTAGTTCTTAGTCAGTGAGCCTCTAAAAAGCTGTCAAGTGCAGGATTAACTGTGAAGAAAACCACTAGATAGCTAATTGCCCTAAAAACCTTTTTTAAAAAAATAATGATGATTTTTATTGTGACATATTGTTTGAACTCCAGCTGGGCTCCTCTTGTTTAGTTGTGTCTTTCTGCTTTCTGCAGACAAAGATACTGAAGTCTTTACAGGATTAACATGGCCTCCACACAGATAATTGTCATTAACTCTTGAAAGAACAGTTGCAGTTATTTACACAGCATTGTGCATAGTTATTGTGCCTGTTTGTACCTGATGTGCTACAGTAATAACTGAGCTTCTGTGAAATCTGAACAGGAAGCACTAACCAGCAATAACCAGTAAGTAATGGTGGTTTCAAACATTCACACTGAGTGGCAGGATGGAGAGCCGAGGTCTGAAGTATCTGCTCACAATTTGGATGATCTTTCCCTGAACACACTGACAGATTAAACCAGAGGTCTCCAACCTTTTTTACACCGCGGACCAGTTTGATGTCGGCATTATTTTCACAGACCGGCCTTCAAGGTGTGGCAGATAAATACATCAGACTAAAATTAAATAACACCACCAGCATAAAAAAAACAAACAAAATGTTTCCCCTTTGCAAAGAAGCTCTCCAAAGATGTTTTTTGGTTTTTTTTTTTTTTTACTCATTTTCACTAGTTTGCGGACTTATTTGTTTGGCTAACATGTCTGATCACGTGACCGAGACAAACGCCGTGTAAAGACACACAGACGAAGGTTAAGTTGGAGAGGATCCGGTCGTTTTTCAAAATAAAACGTCTTTCAGACTCAGATCAATACAACAGAATTTATATAAATCATTGATTCTTTCTGTGCGGCCCGGTAACAAATGCCTCATGGACCAGTACCGGGCCCTGGCGCGGTGGTAGGGGACCACTGGTTTAAACTACTTCCCCACCTCTGCACATCTGCCCAATCACTGTGTAGATCAGGTGTGAATGACAGGAAGTGACATAAACTTCCTGACACTGAACAGCTGAGGAGGAAGGGGTTTAAAATGCTGCTTGGAAAACCCTTGAACTGAAGCACTAACAACCTGAGAAACATTTAGATTTGGATGCAAATTAAAGATATTCTGACTTTTAGTCTTTATCATGAGTCAAGCTCCAAATACCCTGAATTCTCCATCCAATGCACTTTATTGTCATCTTTAACTGGACACTAATAAAACCTAGTCCCAATTGTTTTAACAGTACAATTAGTCAGGAGTTTACCATTGTTCATTGTTCATTGTTTAATTGTCCTGAACATAAGATGATAATACACTGTGCAGTAAATGTACTTTAATCTAGAACTAGAGATTTTTGATAGGACGTCTCCTCTTGTCTTCTGTCCCTCTCTGTCCTCTGCTCTGTGTCTTTTCCCTCCTTGTTTCTCTCCCACCATCTCCTTCATCCTCTGCATCTGTCACCCACTCCTCTTCCTCTCCTCTCTCCCTCTCTCTTCCCTCTTCATACACTCTTCATCTATCTTTTTTCCCTTTCTCCTCCTGCCTCTTCCCTCTTTCGTTTATAGGCTTCGCACTGTGAGTCTATGAGATACTGGAGGAGATCAATGCCTATAGATTGGCTCATTGGAAGCCATTAGTTATGGGTTTTTATAAAGCTAGTCATTATTGTGCTTAATCTTGCAGAAAATTAAATTTAGAGTTGTGTACAGTGTTTTGGTTAAAAGTTGTTGATTTTTTTCCCCCTCTCACTCACTTACCAGCTGCTATTTTTCTCGCCTTTTTTGCATTTATTACTGTGTACGTTGTGTGTGTGTGTGTGTGTGTGTGTGTGAGAGAGCGGCCCACTGGTGTCACTGTTAATAAGCCATCATGCATCATCCTGGTCATGCCAAAAAACCCTTCAAGAAAACTGCCCATACAACAACATGGCTTGGCCACAGTCCTGCACACGTACTGCAGTTTTTCTCTCAGGGTTGGCAAATTTCTCTATTGTCAAAGCCTCTTTATTCAATATATTCAATGGCTTTAATAACTTTAAAAGTGATGGTGGTGTCATTTTTTTCCCCCTGCCACTTTGCTTTTGTTTTTCAGAGAGCGCTGTGGCTCTGTCCTGGTCCAGCTTTCATTTTCAGAATTAGTCATGAACTCTTGGACAACACTCTCCCTGGTCTCCAGTTTTTCCCTGCCAGACACTCCCTATACCCATTAGCGTTTTTCCCTTTACACCTATTTATCAACCCGTTTAATTCTGCACCCTTCAACTTTCCTCTCTGTACCCGTGTTCGTTTCACCTTCTCTTCATCGCCTGCTTCCTGCCGCCTTCACTCTCCACCACTTTCCTCAACATCTCATCACTCTCTCCACATCCCCGTTCCTCCCTTGGTCCCATCCCAGTCCCTCTTTGCACCCCCAACATACACCCACATCCTCTCTAACTAAACAATAGATGCCTTGAGCTCTGAAAGATCACTTCCCATCCCAGCCCAACGCCGTCAACGCCGCCCACCCTCCTCCTCTCCCACCCCGTGATGATATGCAGAGTAGGGCAGCAGCCTTCTTTTGTTTAGCTTAGCGCAAATGAAAATTGCTAATCAATTTTTACCCCCTCTTATTTCATGGCGTGTAGTTCCTGCCCCTCCCCTGCCAGCTGTCATTGTGTGGTTGTGGCGCAGGGCTGAAAGCTTCATTAGCAGGAGGACAGCATGTTTTCCCCCTCAGCGCTGTATTCATGGAAATACTAAAGATAGGACATTGCCTGGTGTTACTCCCAGAATTAGTGCAAATAAACATTTCCTTGTGTCTCCCGATCATCTATTTTATCAAAGGCAGAGCACAAAATGTTGATTATCTTATGATAATAATTATGATTATAACTAATGTTTTTTGAGGCATTAGTGGGATTAATGAAGCCATTTTTTTTTGTTCATTCACTCGCTCATTCGTTGTAACTAAACTAAACCAAACCTGAACTTCAAAATTATCCGGTGATAAAATGCAGTCAAGAGACCACTGCTGAATAATCTTGTGTAAAGACACCAGCAGCACATAAGTAACCTCATCTCCTCTGTCCATATTGGATTAATTTCAACATTTCAAAATGTTAAATTAAACTCATCACAAGCAGCTGAATTTTCCTCCGCTCACTCCTCTTCAGTCCTTTTTCTCCTTTTTGCTCGTTCACTCTTTGTTCGACGTGGCCTTTGTGCTCCTTACTGAATATTTTTATTCTGGAGTGATGGACTATGTAGCATGAAACTGTTAAATATCCAGAACATCCTGTGAGTCCAGCTTGTTCAGGTGAAAGTCCAGTTATGGCCTCCAAAGTATTTTCTATAAGGTTGTGATTAGCACCAGCTTCAACAAGGACGACCTCTTTTCCTGTCGAAATATATACATTTCTGCAAGGCAGGTGAAATTACATGAGCGTGACCATGAAAAAAAATAAAAGAAAAGCCCATCTAATTGTATTATCAACCATGGTGCACATTGTTATTACTACAAGTTTTTTTGTTGCCACTTTGGTTCTTCATGAACTGTCAGATCCCCCTTTTCCACCGAGCTGGTTCCAGTGTTAGTTCGGGGCCAGTTCCTGACTTAGCCCCAGTTTGTTGTGTTTCCACCGCCGTGAGAACCGGCCCAGCTGCTAAAACTGGTGCTAAGTCTGGTCCCACTTCCTTACTGGACCAGAGCTCAGCACCGATTAAGCAGCGACTACACCAGGAGCTGGAGGAGAGACGGTGGAAACACAGCTAGTGATAGTAGAAGAGTAAAGTAATGAAAATACAGTTTTGTCAGTAGTTTGTTAACAGCAGCTAGCTTGCTAGCGACCGGATGTTGTGAACCAGCTACCTATCCGGTGACATACTGACCTTTTACGTGACGTGGCTCCAACTTGGCTCCTTGCCAGTGGAAAAGCAAACCGGTTAGAGCACAGCTGTCAAAGTGGTGCCATGGAGGCCGACACCCTGCAGGTTTTCTTTCCAACCAGCTCTCCAGCAGCTGATCTCACTGATTAGCTCCTTTCCTCAAACTCCATGACACGACTTTGACACCTGTGGGTTAGAGAAACGGGATCTAAACCAACTAACCACCAGCTCTAGCACCAGCATGGACCTAGCACCTGTTCAGGTTTGGTGGAAAAGCATGTGATAGAAACAGCAGAGAGAGTGGCGTCCAGCGGTGTGTGATGCTGGAGGAAAGGAGTGGTTCTGCATGTAAATACAGTCAGTAGATGACACATTTAAAGGAAGCCATGACAAACAATATTGCTTCTTGGCCAGTTGTGACTGAGCACTTTCTGCAGAGCTGACGATTGCCTCCTCAGCATTACAGTAGGTAAGGTAGATGCAGCTAATGCAGGTATAAAGTGCACGGGTCAGAGGTCACCAGTGGTAATGGGATGAGAGTGAGAGAGAGAGACTCTTTGTTTTCTGATGCTTCTCAGTGAACATGGACGCAGCCTGTCCATCCTCCCTCTCTCTGTACTCACCTGCCAGACCTCCTGCCATTTGATTGAAATAGAAATGGTGAGAAAAGAGAAAACCACAAACTGTTCAACACTTCATACTCATGTGTGTGTGTGTGTGTGTGTGTGTGTGTGTGTGTGTGTGTTTGTATATGTGCAGCCTGCCCTAGTTTAAGCTGTCTGTCTGTTTGAAAGTGATAAGGGTCGCACAGGCTCTTATGTCTACTGTGAGAAACAGTTGCCACTCCTCTGTGAGAGAATATTTTCCACAGCCACCTAGGGCCAAGCTCACATCAATTCAAACCAACTCTTAATTTCACACGCCCCGTATCAAGTCTCTGGATCCTTAACAATTTGTTTATCCTTCAGCTTACTTCTCTTTACCAAATTGTCATAGAAAGCTTGTTTCTTGGAGGTTTTGAAAGAGGTTTGGAAAGATCCTCAGCAGCCTTGTTCGTCTGGTTCTTGTGCTCGGTCTGTATCGTCCATCACCATCTGAAACAACATAGACACACAGCATTACAGCATGTCTTAAACCAGAGTGAATTATTTTCTCAACATGCATCTGTTCACACAAATTTTTAGTTTTGAGTTGTTTAATAACACAAAGTGCCACCTAAAGAAAAAAAATTAGAGAAGGTAGATTCTTTTTTCATCACGTACTTTGAGAAAAAAGTCGAAATGTCGAGAATAAAGTCAAAATACAAAATCAAGAATAATGTCAAAATTGTCGTGTTGTGTCGCGTTCTTGACATTTCGACTTTATTCTCGACATTATATTTCAACTTTTTTCTCAACATTGAATTTCAACTTTATTCTTGACATTTCGACTTTATTGCATGATGAAAAAAAAATCTACCTTCTCTAATGTTTTTTTCTGGGCGGTCCTAATTCTCGTCCGTAAAAAAACATCTGGGAAGTGCAGTTTTAATTATCTTCATCATACCTTGGCATTAGCTTATTCTTAGTAATAACAGCTACAGCAAAGCTATATATTGGTCAACTTCCTATTAATTTGCATCTTTGTATCTTTCTCTTACACTGTGAGCCATAACTTACATTTGAAATAGCACCTTATCAAACTGCTGATGACTGTAAAGACTCCCTCTCCACCTCCGTCTTGTTCTTGACCCTCAGTGTTGGTGTCGGGATTTTCCTCTCTCTTTCACTGTCTGCTGGTTGACCGTAGATTTTCCATCTGCTTCTATTATTAGTTCAAGGATCTGTTTGTCACCCCACTCTCCGGTGTCTGGTTGCCTCTTGGGTGCTATTAATAATAGCAGCGAATACAAATATATTGATACCTTCAATCTGGGGATAAGATGACATGACTGCCTTAATTCAATCAGACTCCCTTTTAAATGGCTCTTGGTCACAGAGAGCGAAGGAGCTGCCTTGTGTTGTACAGAGAGTGTTGGTGTGTGTGAGTGTAGCAGTGTGTAAGTGGTAATCCAAGGCACTGATGGTCGTTCGGGGCTTTTCTCCTGAGATGAGTATCATGTGTCAGCCTTAGTATTTTCATTGAAATCAGATCATACCCTCCAATCACATGTATGAACATGTCAGTACCAATGTCAAGTATAGATCCACCATACAATATAGACATAGAAGGAGTATCTGCAGTATCTTTGCTGTGTGTATTTTGTTGTTTCTATGTAAACCATCTCAGAGATGTGATGATCAGGTGACTCTCTTTGCTCTGTCTGTAGATTTGACAATCAGAGGAGACAGCGCACACACACACACACACACACACACACACACACACACACACACACACAGCTGTTTCTATTGGTCCTACAGGTTGTGGGGATAATTCTCTCTTCTTATGAGCTGTGGGTGAAAAGTAACATGGAAGCAAACAGAGGACAGGTGACTCTTTCACCTTCAGTACTATGGTGGCTAAAGGTAGCGTCCAATGCTGGCTAGCGCCTAGCATGGTAGCTCTGTAGCCATTGGTGTGTGAGTGTGAATGGGTGAAGAAGGAGGCTTGTGAAGCTCTTTGGGACCCAGTTAAGATAAAAAAAAATGCACAATGTAAATGTACTCCATTCACCATTTATGTATTTGTATGTTCAATCTGTATATATACATCACATATACATGAAAATTATCTCGTTAAAACGAGAAAGTTTTCTTGTTTTAAGGAGATAAATTCATATCTTGTTAAAATGAGATAAGTTCCTCGTTTTAACGAGAAGCTCCATTTTTATTTTTGATCCGTAGCAGTTCAGCACTTCCGTACATATGTGTGTGTGTGTGTGTGTGTGTAGATGATGTATATATACAGATTATATGTGTGTAGGTGTATTTTAAGATAAGATAAGATAAGATAAGATAAGGTAGGATTTTATTTATTCCACCCTGGAGAAATTTCTTTGCCACAGCAGCAAAGGAAAATGTATGAAAATTTATGTTAAAAAAATGCAGAAATATAGAATAAGAAATATAGAAATAAGAATTTGAATAATTAAAAAAAATAACCTACATCAGAATTTATCAAAAATATACACAACTTACAGGTATAGAATATAAAATATAGAAAATTAGGATTTAGCAAAAATGAACATTTTTGTATTCTGATGACACAAACAAATCACTGTGTTTTTTGTGTTTTGTACACAACTGACAGGCTGACTACTCTCAGCTGCATCTCACCATTATATCACACTCAGCATCTCTTCCATCTTCCTCTGTATGTGCAGGTTATAGTAAGCACGGGCAAGAGCTTGTGTGTGTGTGTGTGTGTGTGTGTGTGTGTGTGTGTGTGTGTGAGAGAGAGAGAGAGAGAGAGCTGCAGTGTGTTCTGAGCCCAGTGGAAAAGCAGGAAGAGTTGCTAATCCACACGGCTGGCCGAGCAGAAAGGCCATTCATATTTATAGCTGACTGAATCACATTCTGTCATACAGATGTCCAATACTAAGACCAGGAACAAGAATAACTCTTCAACAAGATAGAAATATGGCTTTAAAGGAAAACTCAGACCAGGGCCGTATTTATAAGCCCTGAGTCACCCTGTGATACAGATGACACCATGAGGGGAAGGAAAACTCTACAATTAAACGTGTGTGTGTGGTGACTAAAACCAGCATGATAATCTGCTGAGTCAGTAAAATGGTACAATCTTGTAGAAGTGGATCTACATGACTGGATGTGGAGAGAAGATGAAATGATCCAGCAAAACAAACTTTATCTAAGAACATCTGTAAATCAATTCTCGAGAATGTGATAAACAACACTTTTCAAAATTATTCAGTTACACAAAATAAAGTGTTGAGTTCAAATTCACCCCATGATTTAAGAATAATTAACTTTTTTTTTTTAACTTCATAAAATGCAGTCAACACTGGTAATGAGTCATAAATGACAAGCCTCTGACACAGGTTTAAGGACACGGTGCTATTGTCACCTCTATCCAGCCTCAGGAAGGTAAAAGGATATTTTTAACCTGCTCTATCACACGTATGCAGAGGTAAGACAGGAATAACTATAACTGGACAGCAATAGAGGGTCTAAAAGTGAAGCGAGGCAGTGAGTAAGTATTTATAGTGTCATGGGTCACATTCTGCCACCGTAGGTCTACGCCAAACAGTTAGATATCATGGAGGAAAAATGAGAGAGGAAACCTGTACACTCATCTTTATGTCTGTACAGCGACTTCAGAGGCACATCTTGCAGAGTCTCACTGGTAATGCACCTGCATCGAAGAGCGGAAAGTAAGCAAATGAAAACTGATATTTATGAGAGTGTATGTGTGTGTTTGTGTGTGTGTGTGTGTGCACTCTGCTGTCATATAAGTCAGATGAAATATTTTTGGAGAACAGACAATTCACTCTCAGTGTGACTCCACACAGTGTCACATCACTGCCTGAGATCCACCAGTGTTACTGCACACACTCACACAGAGACACATGATGACACATGAAAACCAAGCACTTGTGGACACACAGACAAGTTCACAAGACTGGTGACCAGACCGTTACAAATGTATCACAAAGATAAACAGGCGTCTGACAACAGACTTCTGACAGATGTTCAACTAGATGTTTGGTTCAGACGGCAGCAGTGTTGTATTATGTCTCTAAAGATGTTTTTAAAAAAGATGTTGCGATGTGTGCTGATATAGGATAATGAATAAATAATGGCTTATTGAGACATCTTTAGAAAAATGCATCTCACCTAATCATCACTGCCCCCCAGTCATCGTCCTTCGATGTAGTCGCCTTCAGTGTGAGGTGGTTGTAAAAGTTCACATTCACAGTCACCTGTGGTCAGTTTAAATTTACATTCGCTGTATGGATTCAGTCACTTGTGTTCACAGGTTGTATGAAAAGATGCATGGAAAGAAAATATCACAATGCTCTCTCTGTTCCCGTCTGAGATGATGAACCTGCAGCTGCAGCTTTTGAAGCTGTTTTATTGCAGAGTTTGCATAAAGAAAACACCTGAGACTGAGCACAGTCAGTCTGAACACAAACCTTCAGTATTGTTAGTATAATTTGCATGATATGAAAGAAACAAATATGACTTCAGGCCTATCTGGCCTCTCAGTACAAGGTAATCTGTGTGTTTTACAGTATACAGGAGTTGTCCATTTGTTTTCTGTGTCATTTTGAAGTGTTTGATGTCAACCAGCCTTAATTAGTTTGACGGGAGCCCCACCATATCCATGGAGTGTGTGACACATAGTGTTTGTGTAGTTACTGAAGAGGACATAAGGTGTGTACTGTAGGTTTCATCTGCTCTTTAAAAACTTGAATGATCTCTCACCACTTCATTTATTCCACTCATAATTTCAAGTTAGAAGAACATATATTTTATAAATTCCAAAAAGACATAAAAATGAAACGTTGAAACATTTAAACAATCAACACTTATATTTATATTCATTAACTTAATCAGATCAGATCAGCTGACTCCAATAAATTCTTGTGGCACAACATGTATACATATAGTGTGAGTCCTCATTTGCATGGTATTTTTATCTGTGTGTGTATGTGTGTGTGTGTGTGTGTGTAGATTTATAGTGGACAGTTGTAAAGCTGTCATTAATTAGCTGGAAGACACTACTGTCAGCATTAAAACACTGCGTCCAGTCACACACACTCTCTCACACACACACACACACACACACACACTGCTAGTAGTACCCGCTCTACAGAGAAATCAAACAATACTCCTTAAAGAAAGCAGGAAATGTCAGGTTATTGGTTCATGAAACAACTGACTGATGTTTATTTCATTGTTACAAATCACCGAGCTGAGCTGTGTGCTGAAATAGAAATAAACATACTAACAAAACCCATGAGGAACAATTCAGACAGAGATTCAATCTCTGCTTGATCTTACTACGTTTGTCAAAGTTAATTCATGTGATTGTTGGTAATGCAGTTACATGCCAGAATAAATAGAAGTACACTCGATATTCATTGCATGGTATTTGACAAGTGTGATTTATATCAGTAAAAGACAGTAAGTGAAGCGGTTCAAGAGGATAACTGCTAACAATACTCTGGAGAAAGAGTCATACATTCACTCAGTGTGTATTTATCTGTCAGCTGCGTTGGCGGGGCCTCTGGAGAGACGGGAATACACAGTCACACATAAACAGTTGTACTTCCACTTACATACAGAAAACACCCGGAGACACAGCGTCAGAGCCGTGTACGTAAAAACATATTCAGTACACAATGCATCAGTCAGGAGACAATCTGTGCAGTTACTGTCCACCTCTCAGTTATTTAATGTCTGCAGAGTGTGTGTATGTGTGTGTGTCTCCTCTCCCTTGAGATTCTTCACCTCTTCAACCCTTCCTCAGCCTCTCCACCTTTGCACATTCCCCTCCTGACTGAAACTAGGGCTCCCTCTTCTTCCTCTTCCTCTCTGTCTCTTGTTCTTGTTCATTCCACTTTTTTTTTAATAGAGATATCCTCTCTCTCTCCGTCTGTATCGAGATACCCCCTCACAGCACCCACAGTGACCCTGTCCATGACCCCTGACCTCAGGGGTAAATGCAAGGTCCCACCTCACCAGGAAATAAAGACATTAGCTTCCTCCCACCGTCTGACCCCGCTCACCTGCCTCGTCTTCCCTCACCTCTTCCTCCGTGTCCCTCTCCCTAAATCCCTCCTGTACCACCTCCCGCTCTGTTTTCTTTTGCTCCTTTTCAGCCACGTCTCTCAACACTGTTTCCTCTTTGTGCCTCCTGTCGTCTCATTTTAACTGTGCATTCATGGACTCACCTCATAGACTCACCACAGCCACACGGCAGGAAACTCACTCAAGTAAAATCAGCAGTTGGATACTTTTTTTTTTTAAGTTGCTGCCAAAATGACTTGAGTCACTTCAAACTGATACACAGATGTTTATGTTTTGTTTTGTTTTGGAAGTGTTACAGAGTTGCTTTTTAAAAATACTGCTATAAAAGTATTTATATAAGATCCAGTATGCAGGGGTTCAATACAATACAATGGATGATGTGTTTTACCCTTTGGCTGTGTATATTTTTCTCTCTTGCTGGATCTTTTTTTTCATTGTAAAGCTGGACTCTTTGTTTATCCCTTGAGAGACTCTGTGCTCCGTCTCTCCTTTGTTTTCAGTCTTCTCTGCACTTTCTCTTGTCTGACTGATGAGATGAAGAATGGGTTTTATGTCAAATGTCTCACTGTCCTCTTCATCAGCAGATGTTTGATTGAGAAATATCTCTGGCTTCATCTTTTCTTTTTTGTTTTGAAAAGTGATGGTGATGTATGGTCCAAAATATTCTGGCAAGAGAAACTCTGGGGTCAATTTTCTGACTTCTAACTTTGAAAACAAGTTGTTTGTATATCACAATCCATACTTAACTTTTGAGGATATCTTAGATGGTTGTAATGTCACACTGGGTATATTATAGCTCCTCAGCGAGCTAACAAAAACCTCTACATGAGTTGAAGAGGAGGGCAATCGTGCTAAACATTCCTCTGAAATACATTGCTGTTTGCATACCATTCTGTGAGGTGGATTGTGTTGTGTGTGCGGGGGTATATATTTGCTACTTGTGCATGAGCTACCATGGCTTTGTGCTTCTTTGCCTGTGTGTCTGCATCATTAGTGTGTTGGTTTTTCATCCACAGTAAAAAAAAAAAAGTGTTCCCATGAGATTACAGTTCTTCTTTCCCTTACTCCCTTGTTCCTGAGAGAAGGAGAGATGGAGAAAACATTTGTCTGGTGCAGTTGTTCGCAGCAGCAACACAAGTCAAGCATGTCACCTGCGTGTAGCGCTTTGCTTTATGCATATTCATAACTTTTTCCCCATCTCAGGATATAGAACACAAACACAGACAGAAAACAGAACAGTGTACATACCTCCTCTTTTTTCTCACTTCTCCTATCTACTCCAAATCCCTTTCACTTCACACTAAGACGTTTGCTTGAACTTCACAGTAAGTAAGGGAGACTTACTTTTGCTGCTGCTGGGGAAAAGAAACTAAAAGCTGGAGAAAAATGTAGTGAGGCAAAGTAGTTTGTGTGTTTTCCTTGTTTATTACCAGGATCGTAACAGTTTGTTGTTTAAACAATGACCCAAAGTAGCATTATGTCTTAATTTAGCAAGTGTCAGAGCATCAAAAAGAGCCTAGGCCTCCTGCTTCTCCCTGAAACAGATCTTCCCTTACAAGTGCATGGACTGAGGGTAGTTTATTTCTGGCCCCCCTCAGTCATATGTTTTTATGCAGCTAGTAATGCTCTGGCCATTTTGTCCTTGGCCCGGTGTCTCTGCGAAGCACCAAACAGTCTGAGAGGAGCTTCTGTGCCTTCTGCCTTCTGGCAGCTAAAACCCTGAATTTCTCATTTAAATTTTTCTTCCAGCAAAAGCTGCAGTCCAGGAAGCTTGTGTAGCAGCTATATATGTTTTTCCTCCAAGGGAGTGTAAAGATAAAATGCTCTTTAAAACCCCAGAAAACATGTCAGCTGAAATGCATCATGCTGCAATGTATCCACGCTCCGTACTGGCAATTTCAGGAGGATGAACTGTGTCAAGAGAGTTTGGTGTTGGACATTTTCATAGCTTTCTTCACAGTCAGGCAAAAAGAAAAAAAAAAGTAAACTGTCTGCCAAGAAAACAGAAAAAGTGCAACTTCTAAAACTGCTACATTTATGTCAGTGTTAACCTTTAAAGCATTCAGAGTATAGATTAGACTTCCTATAGATTGCAACATCAAACCCAGATTTATAATGAAAGAAACTGTCAGAGAATCCTTAATATTCCAACAAAACACTACATGCAATGGAAGATTGTTCAAAAATCCTCTTTCAAAATGGGCACATGAGCATAAGTAAAAAAAATAATAATATAATATTCATAAATTCTGTTCATAATATTGTCAGGTGGGTTTTTTGTTCTTTTGGCTTTCCATACTATTTAAGATTATCCAGTAATTTTATTTATTTATTGTCATGTAAAGCTATTGAATTTTTATAGTAGAAGCCACATATTTATTAAGCTTCTTCTTCTTCTTCCTCCTCTTCTTCTTCTTCTTCTTCTTCTTCTTCTTCTTCAAATGAGTGAAACAGCGCCCCCCAGGTGGACCATGAAAAGTTATGACACTGATAGTCGACCGAAAAGGAACCAGGTGAAAAATATGAACTTATTACAACTGTTGAATTAGTCTTTACTAAAGGAAAAACAACTTTACAGAACGTGAACAACGTCCTGAAATGAAACAACGCGAGAGTTAATATTTTTTTAGCCAGGAAGTGCTAATTACATTGACGTTAGCATGCTTTTGTTAAAGACTGTTTTAACTGTGGCTGTTCATGGCGGAATAAAACTCCAAGTGATTGTTGACTGGAAGAAATATGGAGAGAAGAGAGAAACTTGCTTGAGCTCGACGACTTGAACTCCTGTGGGAAAAATATTATTGAACTCATGCAACCATGAAGACATTACATTTGGTAAGTCGAACACGCCCTTATTATTTTTGCTAGCAATTTGAAGTGTAGCCGTGCATTTTTATGTTTTTCCAAAACAAATAGTTTTAACTTTCAAATCTTTTCTAAATAAATTCGAGTTATTGTAACACATTTACCACATGTGTATATATTGTATTGTGTAGTTACTGGGGGATATTACAAGACATTTCTTTAGTGAATTTTTGGAAAATGTTACATTTTTTTATTAGTTGCTGGTCCAAGGTAAAAAACAACAACACAGAAACAAACACTTATATTGAGTGACAAGACCATTTATTTAGCATTTAACCTAAATATCTATTTGTTTGAGGACATGATATTGGCCCTTGTCACAAATATCAAACAATTAGGCTATACAACATCACGTGACGTAAATAACGTAATGTTATATAATGTCACATTACATACAACATAACATTATCCATAAGATAAGTTATTAAATATAGTAACCTGCCTGATGTGGGCCGTTTGTGAGGATGTAGTGCTCCTTTGCTGTTGATCCAGACACTCAGCACCATGGACAGGTCCTGCCTGGCTTTGTATTTGTTGTATGTTTGCTGACTGTAGCATGTAAAAAGTCTGCTAGTTACATGTTTAAGTAGTTCAGGCATTGCTTTATTTTGCACCCTTTCCTTTTGCATAGTAATCTTTAGTGAGTCACTATAATGAAGGCAGGACACTTTAATAGAGTATAAAGAGGGTGTAGTGGTGATGCATGCTTTGATTAACTTTGTCATGTCATCTAGCATTAGGTGTTGGCTGGATTGTTTATGCTCTGCTGCTAAAGTGTGTACAAAACTGAGTTGGTAGGAAATAGAAAATGTTGCCCTCATAGTTTAATTTATTTTATTTAAAGTGCATAAATAAACAAGGGAGGCATACCTCCATGATGCAAAACTGAATGTCATCCTGCAGTTATGTGTGACTTGCTTTCTTGAAATATGAGAAGCTTAACTTTGTAAAGCAGTAGCAGTAAGGACATGTTTTACACTGTACACCACTGACTGTAAACTAGCACCACATTCAGGCCAACAGGCTTCCTGTTTGACCCACTGAATGTGGAAACAAATTCAGAAATGATGAGGGGAAAAACGGCAATGGTTGAGTGGCTGCATAATATGTTGTCCCTGCACATGTTTCACAATAAAAGCCCCGCTAAGAAATTAGGAGAAAGACATAGGAGGGCTTGAAACTTACATGCCTTATATGTATTCTCTTTTTTAGTATCTAGTTATCAAAATGGACTTCCCATACTTTTTATGTCTTTTTACACTGATGTAAACTAATGATAAAAAAGTGCATCACACTCTTGGACAAAAATAATTGATTATCTCTGTTTTAAGCCATTTTCAAAGGAGCTGTCTCAGGCACCTGAATCATGTTTGTAGAAATAGCAGAAACAGACACATTAAACCTACTGCAGAGCAAAAATCACTGCCTATAGGACCACATCACACAAGAATGGGAAATTTATGGAGGGCAAACGTGCAGCATACTGTTTAACAGGTATGTACTCTGTGTGTGTGTGTGTGTGTGTGTGTGTGTGTGTGAACGAGAGAGTAAAAGCAAGAAGGGTTATAGTGAAGTCAGGTTTATGGAAGAGTTTTTCTAGCTGTGTGTTTGATTTGGTTTGGTTTATAACAGATGGGCCTACTGTGACCCACAGGCAAATACAAGCAACCCTCCACCCCACCCCTTCACACACACACACACACACAATGACTGCATATTTTCTGTTGCAATGCATATACGCAATCTTAGTATTCTGGTAAATAGTGGTGAAAAAATTGATCCATGAGAAGATGTGTGTTAAATATTCTGAAATCAGTTGTCAAGTTTAATAAATTATTTGCACCTTTTGTTTTGGGTGGAGTGCCTGGGCTGAGTGTGAGACTCAGTGAAAGTTGTTGGGAGATTACTCACAGACTCAGCAACATTATGAACACCACCACATGCAGAAGGAGCGCAGGGCTATAAAAGCATATTTTACTTTTCCAAGGTAACCATACTGGGGTTTTTGTCACCAGTTTTGTCAGTTTAACACCATTAAACTAGAGGCTTTGGTCTTTACTCCAGAGACGTGGAAGAAGGTTGGCGTGGGTGTCATGTTGAGGCAATTTGTGTGGACGACTGACACACACCGATGGTCCACGGGCCCGCAGGGGAAAACGTAATTCGCACAGCTACCATGGCGATTAACACAAAAGGTCATCACAGGTCAAGTGGAATAGAGAGAAAAATGACGATGAGGGGGGGAAAGTGAAGAGAGAAATTTAGGAGAGGAAGTGTTGAGAGCATCAGAAAAATGGAGAGATGGGTGGAAAAGAGTAAAGTAAATAGAGTAACTCGGCAAATGTGAAAGGGTAATGGTGAGAAGAGGGAGAAGGAAAATACAAGTGTTTAGGATGAACAAGAGGAGACTGAAAAAGAGGAGGGGAGGTTTGAGTCCAGACAGCAAGGATGAGGACTAGTTTATATCAATACTGAACACTGTACCTGTCCTTGCAGAAGAAATGGGACATTTTTTAAATTACTTTTTGTATCAGAAGAAGCGGATATCAGCAGCAAAGTTGATTAAAAATGTATTTTTGAATGAAGTACCCATCTTTCTTGTCTTCATCATTAATTAGCACATAATTTATACAACATCTAAATTTAAAAGCTGATAGCAGCATAAGAGCCATTTAATATTTATGTGATTCATAATCTGATTAGTCGACTACTCATTTCAGTAGTTGATGAATAATCGACTATCAGCGTCGTTAGTTGTAGACCTACTTTGCTGTGGACATCTTGTTCCTATAGTTCTGAAAAATGAGCTAAAACAAAGAAAAGTCTCATCAAGTCAATCACGTCTTTGGATCATGCAGCATTTGTATTTTCCACATACTGAACTTGGTAATCAATAACAGCAAGGATCAGTTTCTCTTTAGGTTTTCCAGTATTCCACTTTCCCATTGAGAAGCCCCACCTCCTTCTTGATTCTGATTGGTCAGTGAGATTGAAGTAACATCGGTGAGTTTGGAGAAAACTTGAGCTATTTTCAACTGTGGAAAAAAAAACACTGTATCCTGAGAGCATCCTGGATCAGATAAGATCTTACTTTATTCAGCCAACACCAGAGTTTCTTAAATGATGTTCATGTTGATGCTGAACTTCACAGGATTTGTATTGAGGACAGATGCTGTTTCCTAAAGAACCACCACCTGTGGACTGTTCTGAGGATATTATATCCTCTGATTTTATGTTTCCACAATGATAGAGGATCACTGAGAGCTGAGGTCCACACACAGACCTCTGTTTGAAATGCTACTCTGTTTTCAGTTGGATTGAGATCTAGAAGGACTCAATACACAGTATCAAACAATTCATTGGCCTCTCGCTCTGATTGGCTTGTATGAATTTATGCTGAGATTTCCACTATTGTGGTTGGTGACTTGCTTCTGCTTTGGTGCTGTGCTGTACTGACTGAGCATCTTCTTGCGTCAGGTCTGGTAGATCTCAATCACACCAGTGTCACGTTTTAGTTAGAGGCCTAAATGGTATAACAAGTACTCTAACTCTGACTTTTTTGTTGTTTCTTCATATTTATGGGCATCTAAGGGACACATATTGCCGCTCTGTTTTGCAGCCTTGCTCTTGTACTCTTGCTCATACACTCACTGTTTTCTTTCTTGCTGTCTTTCCCTCTGAGTGCTTGTCTTCTCTCCTCTTTCATCTGCACTGCCCTGTCTGCCCTCCGCTGCAAACCTGTGCTTATTAGAGGAAGAGAGAGAAACAGAGAGTGATGGAGAGTGAAAACGAAAAGATAGAAAGAAGGAGAACGGAAAGAAATAGAAAGCAAATTTTGCTTGTCAGGATTTCTGTGTGTGTGTGTGTGTGTGTGTGTGTGTGTGAGGAAGAGAGAGAGATTTTTGCTTATCGGACAGGAAGTGGATCTCTTACAATAGCATTCTGACGTTTCCTCTTCTCTAATGTGGAAAACTGTTAAGATTCCTATTCTAGATACCATGCACACAACACACACACACACACACACACACACACACACACACACACACACACACACACACACACACACACCAAAAGTTGACTGATAAAAAACAAATATGTTATTTAAAATCAGATTATCCATTAACCAACTATAATTATAAAGATGTCTGACTGTTGGTTAACTTGGAAAAACAAACAGATGAACTCTCACTACCACTCTCTGGTTTGATAAATGTATAATAT
>OOFC01021062.1:0-11799 GCA_900323345.1 Pseudochromis fuscus
GACAAAGGCACCATTCCCTTATCTACCACGCCTGGGAGTGTGTTGATTTAAAATTTGTGCTCAGAGGGAAGGCGACTGAGATCAAGACCTCTGGTAGCGAGCTATCTCTTATCCCCGTGAGAGACAGTGGGAATAAGAGCCATCGAGGCCCCTGACTAAGAAAGTCTGACAGGGTAAAATGGAGGATCAGAGGATGAGGACAGATGATAGGGTCATGTTGAGGATCACTCCCTTTTGAAATATTCAAGCTGGGGCTGTCCCTCTTCTCCTCTCCACCCAGCTCAGGCTCTTGATGTGTCAAAAGGGTGACAAACTCACGATCCCTGACAAGTGAGGAAGGAGTGATAGAGTGAAGGTTAAGTAGGGATGGAGGAGATATATTAAGGCTGAAAGAAGATTGTCAGAGATACATATAACAGGAGGATTTGAGGGAGTAGAAGTGTATCCTGAAGACACAGGGGACAACAAGGGGAGACAGAGGACAATAGTGGGAAGGGAAACAGAAAAACACAAAAATAATGAAGTGGGCGGGCACATGTAACTAATTAATAGAAATGTGTGACAGCGATTCAGGTGCATTTTTTTTCTATTATTTCTAATTTTGACTGGCTGATCAGTCGTCTCTCAGCCACACAGGTGAACCCGCTCCACAGAAAATGAAAACATGCCACTTTTCTTCACTCCTTTCACCTTATAATCACGCTTTTTTATTTTTGTGTGACAGCACTTTGCTCACAGTCACCAACAAAGACAGCATGGACACACACACACAGTGTCCCCTGTATTTCCTCAGCTGAAGGGAAACACACACTCCCAGCACGTAATGTAAGCAGCCAGAGGGATCAAGCCCCTCTGCAGTCAGAAAGATAAGATGTTAGGCAGGGAGGACATAACAGCACCATGCAGTGTGCTACATGCAGTCTGGGAAGCCTGGGAGCTGGGAATCCCCTGCACCGAGATGCAATCTCTGGGTTTTTCTCCCACTCAGCTGCTGGCTCAAAAACAACCTAAGGATGATGCCACCGTATGAGGACAAAGAAAACCGAGGAGGCATGTTTTCTCACATATTACAAACACAGAGATCAAACAGCAAAAAAAAAAGCCTTGCAATTTAGAGTTCATCTGACTTGCGGCCGTTTGTGAAGCTTCAAACAGAAAGACTTCCTCCCCACTAAAACTGACAGGCTAAACAATTTAGATACTTTTTTTTTTTTGACAAAAACAACAAGATAAATGTGTGTACAAAGTGTCTGACTTCAATAGCTTGAAATATTTCTGCCTTCTTTTACTCCTATATCAACTGTGGCAAGCTTCTAATTCATCCCACTATTGTTGGTCTACCTGAACCCATGTGTGTGGCAGGCTCAGTGAATCGAGTGCAAAGGTTACATCATATATAGGGATGGGTGTTGTTAGGATTTTTATGAATCTGATTCCCATTTCAGTTCTGCTTATCGATTCTGGTTCCTAACGATTCTTTATTTCAATTCAAAAAACAAAAAACAGGAAGTCAGGAAAACAGGATTGGAAGTGCAACCTGTAGCTTATTAATTTCCCACATGTGTTGGATTTTCCTCGTTCGCTGCTCTCTCTACCAAAATGAAGCCACACTGGTTTCATTTTGTGTGAGACAGGTCCTGGCAGATATCGACAGTCTGTATGCAGCCGTTGTGTAAAATGAAAGCATCTAGGAACCGATAAGCGGAACCGAAATTATGATTTTTTTATTCGTACCCGGTACTCGCAAAATTTTATTTGGTTCCTACTTAGAACCGAATTTCGGTACCACAACCCTAATCATATATAACAAAATACTCAGTGTTTTCTACTCAAAAGAAAATAAGACAAAATTAAGATTCATGAATGTCTTAATATGTCTTAAATTAGAAAGCAATTGGGACCGGTTACAGTCAGGAGTAGTAGTAATTGTGTCACACATACCTTGGAACTGGTTGAATTTTATTGTGCCCATCCTCTCTCCGTTACGAAACATGACTTGACCCTGAAAAAGAAAAGGGAGAAAAACTGTAATATGTATCCTCAATATAAAACTGGAAACACACATTTGAACTTATTAAAATATTCTCCAGAAGAAGAAGAAGAAGGAGTCGAAACCGTGGAGTGAATTTAGCAGGAAAAAATAGGAGCTCAGTTCAACAAAATTTATACACAGTGCTTTCATGATACTGAAGCTTTGGCAGGAAAAGGGGCAGACTCTCGCTCCTGCACACTGCATCTCATTTGATTAGAACTGGCCAAAATTAATCTGTTTATAGAGGTAAACAAAATTATCCTTTGGCCAATTCATTTGCTAATATCCTTGGAATAGCATCAGGTCAGCAAGGCAGCCTGATTTAACTGTGTTTGCTCACTTAGCATTGGTAAAAAAAATAAAAAATCTGGCCTCAGAGAGCATTTAAAAACAAAATCTTTAAGTGCATCTCGCATTTGGCCACAGAAAGTATGTAATGTTTATTTAATGCAACTACAGGTTCATCCCACTGTTTTTCTCCATTGGTATAAAAGGTGTTTCAGAGTCAAACAACCACCAACAAATGGCAAAAAAATAACAACGGAAAATCTTTGATTTCAACTTCACAGAAACAAGATGAGCAATTTCAAGCCAGGGAGCATCTGGTAAACACACACAAAGTAGACACAAGCAATTCAACTTCTGGCAATATTGTAAGACAAACTCATATGTCTGCTGTGCTTCTGTCACTTTACCTTCTCCCATGTTTTCCTATCTTCCCTCTGTCTCTCTCTCTTTCCCTATATTCTGCTTCCCAATCCATCCTCTCTTCATCTACCAGCACTGTTCAATTAATTCAGCCCACCATCTGCTTACAGAGCTCCTTAATTACACATTTAACTAGCTTTACATATTACTGAACCAGGTGAGAGTGAGAGATAGATAGATAGATAGATAGATAGATAGATAGATAGATGGATAGATGGATAGATGGACAGATAGATAGATTAAAAGACAGCTGAGGGGAAATCTGAGGGGAAGGAAGCCGGAGAACCAATTTTGCCTCAAAAAGCAGGCGAGCTTTGAAGTAGTAGAGCAGAGTCCCGCCCCTCTGTTTGAATCAGTCTTTGTGTGGCATCTTTGATGTTTGTCTGAACGAGCAAATTCATGCATGTCTGTGTGTATGCACTTAATATGTTGTCACATTCACTAAGTACATGCATGTGTCCCTGATAGTGTACACATGTGTGAGGTACTCCTGAAACAAAGTCTCCAGCTCTGTCTTTAACAATGCACAACAGATCCTCTGTTACTAATTTCATACCACAGCATCAATCTGACTCGTCAACACTAACAAGATCAGCTCTTCCCTACAATGCACTATGCAATTATGACTTAAGTGCCATAGGACAATGCAGTCTGTGTCAATTCAGCTTATTAGGTATTACACTGAAATAACTGTGGTGTGTAAACAAGGTCAGATAATGTGGGTTGAAAATAGTGGAACCTGACTTGAACCCGTAATGACTCTGAGTGTACGTTTCCACATTTCTAGAGCAGCTGCATGCTACACATGCTCTACCTCTGCATTTGTATTACCACCATAATTGCCCTTGAAAAACCTTATTGAAATAGCATCTAGTTATTTTAGCAGCCACAATTTGTTCCCTCAAGTGTACACACCGTTTGGAGAATATGCAAAGTCTATCAAACATACACCCAGTTACGGACTGTGACTCTTAATTGGAAATAAATGTCTGTGCAACGTATTGTAAAGCTCCTTTCTGCACACAGCACTGACCCAGACAGGTGTCCCTTGTCCTGTATTCAAAGGACGTCGAGTCCTGTGTGACCATGGTGGCTGATGGAGCAATCAATGTGTCCAGACATATATGTGTGTGTGAAAATTTCTTTGGGAGGTGAGATGGTGGAGGCAGCCAGGTATCACTTTGTCTGCGGAGGTGAGAATACTGTCAGTGACGGGAAAGCTAGGGGTCAAATGAGATGTCGCTCCGTGGGCTGCAGGTGTAGCATCCTTTGGGTTTTCAGGGTTTGAGGTGGGAACACAGTTGATGTGATGCACACACACACAAACATATGAGCACACATTTAAAAAAACAGATGCACACGAGCCTCCCCCACTGTCTCACCTTAGTACATCAGTTTGAAATGACTGTCAAGCTACAGGCTGTTGGTGGAGTCACCATTACCCAGAGAGACACTGATACCAACACAATGACCACTGACCACAGACAACAAAACAGCAGAACAAACAGGGACCCACACACTTGTCATCCTCCAATCACAGCCTGCTCCCATGCCGCTGTCCCAGGTGTATTCCCGCGGACATCATCCTGTGGTTCTAGCAGCAATCTACTCTGTCTGTGCCCTGGAAGTCTCTCCCAGCTAATGTCAGCCTTCTTCTCTGTGGCCCTGACGGCAGCCGGATCGATACTACAGAGCCCTCAGTGATCACTCTCCTGCTGCTGCAGCTGCCTCTGCTACTCATTCAGCAGCAGGACTGAGATCAGCACAGACTGGACGTGGTTTGGTCCTGCGAGACACATGTGTACACAGCAAACACGCCGTAAAAATCTTGACATTGAGAGACACACAAGGCTCAAGTCAGGGTTACTCCCACATGATCAAACACACGTGCACACACAGTAAATAGCCCAAATTTTCCATTTCACTGATGCTTGTAGATGGATTTGTTTTTTTTGCAAAGCCAGTACAAGTCATTTCAACTCACGAGCAAAAATAACGAGTCGTGCAACGTAGCTGCTTTTGAAATCTGATTTAGAAAGTAGCGTGAAAGACGTATGCAGTGTGGACGGGAAATTGCCTCCCTACATCTTTGTCATGTGTGGGTGGAAGTTTCTATGTGCTAAGTGTGTGCTACATATAGGGGACGCATTGATCTCATTTCATGTAATCCCCTAAAAGAACGGCCATAATAGTCTGCAGATCTTAAATCTTCTGGTACAAAGTTGCATTTAATTATCTTGCGATGCCACTGTCTCACATTGTTCACCATATGTATAATATCCATGCTCTGAATTTTTTTGTTTTTCTGAGGATTGCTTTTGTCAAATTATTATAAAATGGATTGAGCTGGTTAAAGAATACTCTCTAATTGATTTTTTTTTTCAGGACAAAACAAGAGGATGCAGCTTTACTGTAGCTATCCTGATAATTTGAACTATTTCCTATAAATTCATTATTTACACAGTAGTCAACCTTTACACTCTTTAAAATCTCAAAGTCAGGTGCATAATTTTGATATAACCACATCATTAACATCACCTCATCAGCTACAGCAGTGGTATTCATAGGATGTACACAAATAGCTTGAATACTTCAATCACAACTTTTAAAAAATGTACTCTTTGTTACTTTGTGAGCATTTTTTAACATTATTCGCAGCACAAAACTGTAACTATAAATTTGAACATTTCTAATGATATATATACACACACTGGGTTATCATTACATCTACTTAAATAAAGAATTGGATTATAATTTCCACAGGGACATTATTAAACATACAAAAAGGGGAGCATAAGACTATTAACCTACTCAGACAGCATAACAGGACTTCATTTTCCTTTGCGTGCACAGAATAAAAGTGAATGAAATGTTACGTGGTCGTCGATATTCCCGTACTGCTCTGCTTCCCCGAGTGTCTGAGGGAGAGGCTCAATATCAGACTGCTCCTGATCAGCAGCCCTGAGTGGCTCTGTGCTGAGAGAGGTTACAGTGGAGCGATGAGAAATGATGACGGAGGATTTCCTATCGTGCTGTAAAACACACACATATGCCCTGGGACATTAGTCACACAGGGCGTCACAATAATGCAAGTCAGTAGCCTGTGCTTTCTCAGAGGCCACTGCGCCTTCTTCTCTTTGTCCTTCTTCTTCTGTTGACAGTTGTACTGTATTTGAATCTACATCTTTATCTCGTCCCACCTCAGCCTGCAACATTTGCTTCATGTCTATGCTGAGTATTAATTCAACACTGCCCCTCTGATTTTCAGCGAAGCTCCTTCTTCTTTATCCTCACTTGCAGTTCAGGCCATTTATTTGCAGACCAAGTTATAATAATGATACAATATGTCCTGTAAGGCCCTGCATGCCTACTGGCTGTCTAGGCTGGGTGCCTCGGAAAACAGAGTGGCCTTTACGGAGGGAATGGAGATATCCTCTAACAGCTCGAGGAAGAGAGCACAAACACACACCAACAGACACACACATGGTAGACACACAGCTTGCAGCTAACATAGCCACCGGGATCAATCCTAAATGCAATGGAGTGAGTCTGTGGCACCAAATGACATCACTTTAGGCTTCATTCAAACACAAGGATGGACAAGTAACCTTTTCGGTAAACAAGCTTCCAGTTTTATAGAGCAGTAATTAATGCCTCCCTGTGCTATTCTGACATTTGCCCACTCCATGCAAATACACTTTGTTTTTTCTTTATATTACCTCAAAATGACACTGTATCATCAGCAGTAATACATTGTGTGTGTTATTTATATCTGTATTACATATGTGGGAGTGTCTTTCCTCCTGTACTTGAGTGCTGGGGGAGTATCACTGTGTTTGCATATGTCAACAAAATGTAGACAGTAGGTCCTGTGGTAGCTCCACATGCAGCATGAAAGTAAGTGAAGTAAATAAAACCAATTTCGACTCTGTATTGTTCCATGTTTTTCAAGTAAAAACAATAACCTACTGCACAATAACTCACAGGGCGGCAACAGTGGTGCAGTGGTTAGCACTTGTGCCTCACAGCAAGAAGGTTCGAGGTTCAAATCTCGGCTCGGGCCTTTCTGTGTGGAGAAAACCCACTTATGTCCTCCCTGTGAATGTGTGGGTTTTCTCCGGGCACTCTGGTTTCCTCCCACAGTCCAAAGGCAGGCTTGTCGGGTGAATTGATCAAACTAAATTGACCATAGGTGTGAGTGGGAGTGTGAATGGTTGTGTGTCTATGTGTTAGCCCTGTGATTGGCTGGCAACCTCTCCAGGGTGTACCCGGCTGATGACAGCTGGGGAAGGCTCCAGCAGACCCCTGCGACCCAAGTATGGACAAGCAGGTATAGAGGATGACTGACTGACTGACAATAACTCACCGTAACACCGTAGAAGTTTGTCTCATTCATGACATCAAGCACCATTTTTCCAACTTCCCGGTCGTCCACGGTGAAGTTGTGGTAGACGTTTTGTCGTTGTTTTATCCTGAGCAGTTCCATCACCCGAGTCAAGGTTTTGGCAATGACCCAGATCCCATCGTAGGCAAAGCCATGAAACTTGCTTGCCTCCACACCTTTCTGCTGGAGCTCTCTGCTGTACTCCCTCTCGTACTCCTTAGGGGTCTGAAAGGAAGTAAGAGAGAAGAGGTTAACCAGAGAAAACGGTCATCTACATACATAAAAGACACTCCAGTTGTTGTAACTTCAGCTCATTTTAACAAGTTAGTGGTAACAAAAGCAAAAGAAATGCCCCCATGACTGATTTAGGTTGAGATCTTATGTGAAAAGGTTTGCTTGTGGGATGTCTTTTGGAAACAAAGTTCTCTGATGTCTCCACAAGAAAAACTCAAATACATATATAACAGATGCTTTCACGAAATACAAAGGAAAACTTCAGGATTCGGCCACAGGAGTGTTACAGTCACAAAGACGGATATCGGAAAGGACAAAGTTGATGACTCAGCTCTGAACTAAAAAAAAAAAGGCAGTCAAAGTTTAGTCTAGAAGTGCAGACCTTGAGGTAAAACTGGTTTTTGTATTGTACACAATAAATTTCACCCACAGTGCTATTTGACCACATTATGAGTATCACTGTGTATTTTCACTTTACACTTCACTCACTCACTTGAAGTTAATGTCGTATTCAGTTACTTGTTGTAACGTGTACTGGTGTAAGAATTTAACAACAGTTGGTGTCACTCACCCTGCCAGAGATGCCCTTTATTTGCCGAGCGCTCAGTGGCTCAAAGTCCACGCTGATGTATCCCTCCATGGCTGTGAGCAGCTTCTTGGTGGTGCAGTTGGTGGTGTTGGCCTGTTCCCACCAGTTGCCCTGGTACCAGCCCGGGATAATCCACTGGTATTTACTACCAAACATATTCAGGTTATACGCCTGGAAGGAGGACAGAATAATTTAGGTTGAAGCAGGGTAAAAAGTGGAAGATACGATATGATAGCAAAGGTTTAACCACCCTGTCTTATCTGTTAAAAAAAAAACATTTTAAATCCTGAACTAAGCTCAAAGGGTAAAACAAAAGATCAAACAATCAAAAGCCCAAATTATGTGAGGTCAAATGTATAAAATATAGCCAAAATACATCCTTTTAGACATAAATTAACAAGATACTGACATACAGCATGAGAAAAGTTGATACCAAAGCTTTCACATGTCACACACTGTAGACTTACACAGCAGAAAACCTTTGAGGCCAGGTTCTCATCAAACTGTCCGATAATGATTCTCACATCGTTGTCCTGAAAGAAAAGGTGGAAAAAAAAATTCACTATGATTACAAAACCTCCCTTTTCAGCTGCTAAATGTACAGTACAGTAGTTGCAGTGTGCAGTTTGTATAACACAGCATACAGCTGCATCATTATACAATAAGGGTTATTTTGTATTGCTGAAACCTTCACTGCTATTATGTGCTATGTGCTTTTTATTGTGACCTCGTGGTTCAATGGCTTTAATGCTGCAACACATTTGTCATTTCTGTGAGCACACCTAAATATTTGTAAATAAATCTACATGTATGATATGCATAAAATATATATATGTGTATACAAATGATTGAAAGCACTTAAAGTACATGCAACAATATAGACCTAGGTCTAATTAAATCATGTTGACACAGGTTTGATGAAGATACATCTGTTCAACCAGTCTGGATGTGATGTGTGATGCATTATGACACACACTCACACAGACAGAGAAACAAACTGTATGCCAGTTTTCACTGAGAATTAAAAAATAAATCTGAAGATTGACATGAAAATACAGTATTATGTTACTCAACATTGAACTCAATGGCAGACCAAGTGTGTTAGTCACCATCATTCATGTTGAAAGAGGATTCTCATTCTTTAAGAAAGCATACTTAATATTGAATGTGTTATCCACTGTCATGTCATCCACTTTAAGTGCTGCATGCATTTCTAAAATGTTCCATTTATTATTAATTGGGTTAAAAATGTTGTACATTTAAAAAAGAAAATACACCTTTAAACATTACTAAAGCGTTTCTCACTTTGCAAGAGGGATAAATACCTGCAACGGAAAATTAAAAGTAAAAAAACATTGAAGTGACTAACAGCAGCTGTAATTTTAGAGAACCTATAGTATCCTGCTGTTATTCTGGATAATGAGAAAACACTGCGAGTACAGGTCATTAAGTCATCCCTCAGGCAGCGCCTACCTTATGTTATTTCATCCTCATATCAGAGAGGGCAACCAATCACTGTCATCTTAATTCCAATTCCTTAAGGCAATTGGATCTTTGGCTATCGAGCAGGCTAGATAGGTAACTAGATAGCTAGATAGACTGATTTAATCACAAACCATCGAAACAGGCTTATTGCATATAAGCACACTCACACGGTAAAGAGGATGAGAGCTTTTAGAAAATTGAGCGGCTCAGTCAAAAGCCTTCTCTGGTGGTTTCTCATCAGAGCCAGAGAGCATGCTGGGACATTTAAGGGGTGTTGTGTATGGAGCCCTAACTGTTCAACTGCTTTGGCATCATCACAATGTGTATGTGTGTAGATGTGCAAGAAGGGCAGGTAACTACGCTGAACTTTTCTGGGGTGCTCTCTGTCTTGCGTTTGTGTGTGTGTGTGTGTGTGTGTGTGTGTGTGTTAGTGACTGTGTGTGAGAGAGAGAGAGATGCCAGCGGCTACTCAATAACACTGCTCTTCCCTGAAGGAAAGGCACTTAACCCAAATGACTCCAGCTATGGCCGAGGGCCACAGCTCAGTATAAATTCTTGGCCTGCCTGGCAACAACATGAAAAGACTGCGTAGTTGTGGGCAAGGGCATGAGTGAGTGTGTTGGGTTAGTGTGTTACAGATGGACTGAGGCACTACAGGGCCCCAAATTACCCTCATTGCTTGAGATTTTATATAACTGTAACAATAATTGTTCTCTAAGAGGATGGTGTTAAGGCTGCCTGGACTGCTTTATCTGTGGCAGGGTTGTTTGTAACTTTGTAATGGTGATTTATATGTGATAATGATTTGAGTAATATTGTACCTCATAAGGCTCTTTTAAGGTTTATTAGCGCCACACACACACACACACACGCGTGCACACACAGACACACAAACAGAACTAATGATGGTCTTTTATGAGCTTGTGGGAGATGTGATTTGTAGACCTACTAAACCCCCTCACCCCCACTCCCCCCCTCTGTGTTTGTGAATATTGTGTAGTGGGTCTGTGGTTTGCAGACATGAGCAAAGAGATCACTAATAGATCCTATGTGAGGACATGGTTATACTCACATATTTAGCATTATCACTTGGATTAACAGTCTGGTGCTTTCAAAATAAAAGTCTCTAAAATAATATCAGTACACACCAAAAATCTACACAGTGTCAGAACTAAAAGATAGTGCGGACAAGTCCTTTAAGCGCGATGCCACCAGGCCTGGGTGTTCAGTGCCAGCAGTGTGAGGCTCTTACTGGAGCTCAGTGCTGTTTGGGAATTTGGATCAGCAGAGGTCTTTCATCAGTTGCATCAGTATCAATAAAAGACCTTATGAAATTGAAAAACTTATAATGATATTGGCAGTGCAAACCATTTGTCTTGAGGTGATCCTCTGTGTCTACAGGCCCATAGGACAATGTAGGATACTAAATCTTGTAGAATGGACTTCTATTATTGCATTATAATCGTGGCCTTACAGGACCTCAGATTAAAGAGGCTGTAGATATGTGGGCTTTAATCAAAGCTGTTGATGCATTTACCTAATACACTGGTGAGGATTGCTACATTAATATGTAATTGTAATAGAAAACATGGTTTCTAATCCAGATTTCAATTGTTTCAACTGCAATGTCATATTTCAGACAAAACAATAATAATATTGAATATATTCAATAATGTTATAACTAAAGTTTGTGAACAAATAAACCATGTGTGAGATTATGACAGACAGTGTAACATGTATTGAGGTGCCTCTATGGAAAAGCTGCTGCAACAGTGAGGTAAAAAATAGTGTGTGAAGAGAAATTAACCATCCCTTGGTGTGTCATACTTGAGGGGCAAGAGTTCTGAATGTATAATAAATAATTAAGTTATAATAAATAATAAAGTGTTTTGGCCTTAATTTAGATTTCAGGACATTTTTTCTCATGTGGCTCTCTATTGAAAGCAAGCTGGCTGAACTGGCCCACGGTCACAAAAAATTTAGAAGCTCTGGTCTATAAAACGTCTGCTGGCATTGATATTTTATGTTTGAACTGAAGAAGAATTAATGGAATTGTTGCTAAAATTAGAAGTGTACGGGTGTGTGTGTGTGTGTGTGTGGGTGGGTGTGTGTGTGCGCCTTAGTTTTCTAATGTTGTTTTGTCTGCCTGTCCCATAACAAACAGGGAACTTGGGGCCGAGAACAAGAGCTGAAGATGAAAAAAAGCAGAAAGCGATAGGAAACTGCAGAGGGCTGTTACAAAGCCCTGCAGCAGCGATGCCTGCCTGCTTTTTGAATATTTCAGCTGGAACATCACAGATGTGAGTGCTCTATTTGTGGATCACACAGTGATGCCATGCCCCCTTTTTCCCTCCCCCTGCCTCACAT